>AYEL01081714.1:0-56435 GCA_000484575.1 Olivierus martensii | reverse complement strand
CATTTAAGTATTATTATTATTATTATTATTATTATTATTATTATTATTATTATTATAGGTATTTTTTGTCAAATTATTTAAAGCAGTGTTTTCCAAACTGTGGGGTGTGCCCCACTAGGGGGCCGCAAGTCTATTGCAAGGGGGGGTGTATAAGAATTAACAAAAACATCATTTTTGACACAAACAAGTAAAAAATAAATTCAAATTTGCGTTGAAAAAAAATGAATTAGCCAAAGAGTTATAAATATGGTACATATATTGATATATCCAGAAACATTTTACTGTATTGAATATTTGTGCTGAAAAACAAGCCCACTCATCGCATTAAATATTATGTTGTATTAAACATTTATTCTATTTTTTGTGTTTTTTATAAGATTTATTTAATTGTATTAAAAATTATTATAACATAATAAATATATATTTTATATGTATAAGAACTTTATTTATATAAAATATGGCATATTAAATTGTAAATAGAAAGTATTTATAAAATTAGACTGTTTTGAAAATGAGGGAGCATACCAATTTTTTATGAAAAAAGGGGAGTGCAGACACAAAAAGTTTGGAAACCATTGATTTAAAGTAAAAATGTTTTACTGTATATTTTATATAATTATACTTTTATATCAATAAAATGCCAAAAATATAGCTTCTTAAATAAATAAATTATTATTTAATAATAATAAAAATTTTTTTTTTTTTTAAAAAAAAAATCGTTGTAGAGTCTTTAGAAATACTCCGCAGAAAAAGCAAAGAAAACTTGATAAACGACAGGTTGGCATGGGAGCCACCACAGGCATGGAAATTCGCCCTGACTAACAACTAGAAAAGATTATACAACGCTGCTTAATGTATTTCGCTTGCAAGGGCGTTACAGTGTTTCATCCAGCTCTGTTTTAAAAAAAGGACTCATATTTTTATTTATATTTTATTGTATTATATTTTATTGCACATCTACACTTTATGTTATCTTAATTTATGTTAAACTTCTCACATAGCCCGTTTTAAACTTATTCTATTTTTCGAACTTGGTAAAGTTCGTATTAATAGAATTTCAAAAGGTTGCCATAGTAACCAGCATTCTTTTATTTATTCTTTGTATCAGAACTCCGCTTGATGATGGTTGTTAACCGAAAGTGCTAGCAGAACTTAGATTAATAAATCTTTTTCCTACTGCAATTAGTGCTGTTTTATATTCTTTCATAAGATGCTTATATTACTAGTACTAAATGCATGATAAAATCTCTTCTTAATTTTAGATGCTATTTTGTCAAATTGCTTATTAAAATTATGTGGAACTGAAGGAGGACATATTGCCTGAATTTTTTTTACAAATTAAATTTTTGTTCTTTATAGTTGGTCTTATAAGCAATTTTTCTTTATTGTTCTATATACTAGATCTTGTTTAATATATATATATATATATATTAAACAAGATCTAGTATATAGAACAATAGAGAATGTAAGAACAAGTATGTGATTAGACTGTATTGTGCAGAATTTTTTAGCCTGTGCTTCTGGATTTCATGCATATGATGCCAGAATAAATAATAATGGTATTTTTCTAGTTGTTTAATGAATTCTATAAAATAATATGTGTGAGTGAGTGAAGGTAAATTTCTGCATTAGTAAAATTTAGTAATTCTAATATTTTTCAGTTATAAGTTTTATGGATTATTTGATACATTTCTTATGGTCTTTTTTCCTTATATAATATTTTATGAATATATGAAGTTTGTTCATTACAATTTAAAAATTTTGCCATAAAAAATTTATATTTTGAAGAAAATTTTTCTTGTTTTCTTTGCAGATGAATGTACTGAAATTCTTTTTGTTCTGTATTCAACAGATAATAAAACATTCTTATAAAACTATTCTGCAATTTTTATAATTAAAAAATATTTAAATAAGTCTGTTTTTTATTTATGCAATTGCATCAATTTATCATTCAAAATTATATTGGAATTAAAAATTTTAATATCATAAAATCCTGTTTATTGAATATTGGCTAATTTATAGTAATTATTAACTTAGTTTACATATATCTACCATCTATAGAATTTGACTTTACATAAGATATTTTTCATAATTTTTTTTCCATATATAGTATATAGCATAAAAATGTAATTTACAAATACAATGAACAGTATAAGTATGAACATATTAATTTATAATATTTAAAATTTCATGTTATTTATGTTTTTATTATTTATTGATCTTAAGTATCATGTTACTGATAAATGATCATTTTATGGAATGATATTTTATCTTTTTCAATCAGAGAATAATATGACATTAAAACATTGTGTAGGTGCAATCATTGTAGACTATCTAGGCTCAGGAGTTTTTGATTTAAGTGTTTGTAATTTTTAAAATTATTTTTTCTAACTTGGCAAAATTCTGATTTCATAAAAAACTTTGATCTAAATTGTGTGTAAACCAGAGAATAAGGTACCTGTTAATTTGAAGTAAATTATAGTACCAGTTCAAAGTATACAATCTTTTAACTTGTTCCATGCTAATTACAGTTTATACTGCACTTTGTAATTTATTGTTAGTGGTTATTTACATCATACCCATGGCAGGAACAAACTAAAAAATATTAACACTGCAATTTTGTGAGTCCTATTTGCATTAATGCAGATTTTGCAATTTGTTTATGCTTCTGATTGATAATACTAATCTCCAATGATGGATTAGAGATGTGGTTTTTATTATTTCTATATGCTTTATATGTTTTGGTTAAAATTTATTTTAAAAAGGTTTTACAAAAATTTGATCGAATATCTTATAGAAAATTAGCTTCTCTCTCCTCTCCTTCTCCATATTCTATATTAATGTATTCATGTTATTCCAATTATATGCTGAAATACAATTATTAAAATTTTTTGCAAAAACTAATTTTTTATAGGATGAACTATCAAATCTAAAATTAAAAAAATATTGAAAATAGGCAATATTTTTTATTAATCGCCAAATTTTTAATTCATTTTCACTTTATTTTTGCCAAAAAAGTGAAAAAATATGAATATAAATAATTATCTGCCATTTAAACAAGTATAACATAATTGCTTTAGTGCAGCCACTCACTTTCCAGGAACTTATGGTCATGTCTACATTCCTCCTCAGTGTATGGTATTGAGATCCGCCATGAACTATAGAGGGCGCTACATGCAGGCGCAATGGCCGTGAAAAGGGTGAACAACACAACACGGAAATCTTGTCAGCAGGACTGTTTATATGTAGCGTTCAATAATCTCCCCAGAAAGCTTGTCAGCAGGATTGTTTATATGTAGCGTTCAATAATCTCGTACAAAATTTTGAAAATTCCCATATTTTTGTGTATTTTTAAAACCATTCTTTGGGTTACCATTAATTAAAAAACATACTGAAAGGGTTGGTTACAGAAGGAAATGTGGTAAACATGATAAACTTTTTCTTGAATTTAGAAACATTCATCTACCAAATAATAAATATTTTATTATTTTTTGGTTTTACTATGTTAATTTTTCATTAACTTGATTATTATTTGGAATTGGATAATAAATCAATTCCTTCAATGCTAATTTCAGCTGAATCTAATTCTTCAGCTTTGGATATATTACTGCTATCGTTATTTTCATTATTCAAATTATTAATTTTAATTAAAATGATAAAACTTGATTGAGTTTTCAAGAAATTGTTAATCATTCCATCAGCAATTCAACATTTATTTAATCGGGAAAAATTACTGTTCTTCCATCCTTATCCATAAGTCCACGAACGCGCAAGGCGTTCGTGGACTTATGGATTCTTATGGTTCGTGTCATTCCGTTAGGCTAGTTAAGTCGAAATATCTTCATGAAATATTTTTATCTGGCGGCGGCCACTTTTTTTGCATATTATATGCTACGCTCCCTTTCCAATCAGAGATTACGGTACTTACGTATTAACGCCACCGCAGCTGGGTGTACAAGATTGCTCTTTATTGGCGCATTGTACACACAGCTGCGGTGGCGTTAATACTTAAGTACCAAGCATTTCCACGCGGCCAATCCGGCCGTCCGAAATAGCCTATTTTTTGCATATTTTATGGCCCCTTTCCAATCAGGAAGATTAACTAAGGGGGCGGGGCCAGTTCCAACCACGGGCTGCACCCACACCCGTGTAAGGGGGCGGGGCCAGTTCCAACCACGAGTTGCACCCACACCCGTGGAAGCGCACTTTTTTGCATTTTTACGCTCCTTTCCAATCAGAGAGATTACTAAAGGCGGGGCCAGTTCCAACCACGGGCTGCACCCACACCTGTGGAGGGGGTCAAGGGCTGCACCCACACCCGTGGAGGGGGGCCGGATGGTGAAGGACGACCTTTCCAATCAGGGAGATTACTAAGGGGGCGGGGCCAGTTCCAACCTTTTCCAATCAGGGAGATTACTAAGGGGACGGGGCCAGTTCCAACCACTCCCCTTTCCAATCAGGAGATTACTAAGGGGGCGGGGCCAGTTCCAACCACGATCCAATCAGGGAGATTACTAAGGGGACGGGGCCAGTTCCAACGACGGGCTGCACCCAATTTTTTGGCATATTTTACGCCCCCTTTCCAATCAGGGAGATTACGAGTGGAGGGGGGCCGGATGGTGAAGGACGGGGATCGCCGGGCCGGGCCCAGTACCCCGAAAAAATTCCGGGACCAGACCCTGGTGAAGGACGGGGATCACCGGGCCGGGCCCAGCACCCCGAAAAAATTCCGGGACGCGAATCCGGGTCCTCCAGCGTAGCACGCCAACGCGTTACCACTTTAGGTTAGTTAAGCCGAAATATCCTTATGGAATATTTTTATCTGGTGATAGGTTAGTTAAGCCAAAATATCCTCATGGAATATTTTTATCTGGCAATAGCCACTTATAGAGCCGCCATCATCACAGACTGACCAACACCCATGATGGGGGCCACTATAGAGCCGCCATCATCACAGGCTTACCAACACCCATGATGGGGTCAAACGGAAGATTGAAGGATGGGTTTCAATAGTCCGGGTCCAGATCCCTCCTAAAAAATTGGAGGAGTGGGATCGCTGGATCCTCGAGAATGGTAAGCCACAGCTTTACCACGCAGCCAACAGTCCATGGGTCCTCCAGTTTGTTCTGTGAAGTGTTCATTATCCGAACATGTGTTCGTTAACCACCCGGGTCCCACAGTTTGTTCTGTGAAGTGTTCGTTATCCGAACATAAAAAATCTTTCAGAGAAGTGTTCGTTATCCGAACTGTTCGTTAACCGATCACCCACTGTAGTAATAATACGTTACAAAATAAAATAAAAAAAATGGTACATATATTTTTTATTCACTGTTCTGTTTCGCCTATTTCATTATTTACGTGTTAAGATGACCTCGTTTAACGCTGTTTCGTTTAGCGCTTGGTTTCTTTCGAACGTATCCCCCGCGTTAAATGGGGTCTTACTGTAATTTTCTTTTACACGAATTATAGGCTTTTGCAATATTGCGATTTGCGAATTAACTTTTTACATTTACGTTTTTAATAGAATTAATGCTGCTGTTGTTATTTTGTTTGGTTTTATTAATTACCCTTCAAAAGTTTTTGAATGTTATTGAGTATTACACGCTAGACTGCTGTCTACACCTAGAGACAAAAGTTCAGAAACTGATATCAATTCAAAAATACATAATTTGCACAGGTGTGGTAGGATAGCGACAATCACGTGACATATCCTCATTTAAATAAAAGATCTTGTAAAAAAAAATAACTATAACACAGGGACAAAAGTTTAGAAACTCCGCAGTTGGGAGACAAAAGTATAGAAACAGAAATGTAGAGGGATTCGTGTAAAATGCGAAAATTTTCATGGGAAAATGCCTTATGCAAATCATAACCTTGCCCTTATGTAAAGGAACAGAGACCCAGATATTTCAGCTCAATCGCTGCATACAATGCCATGACAAAAAAAACTAACTGTAAGTGAAATCACCAGGAAAACAGTAATAACACTGTATTCAGATGGAATACAATGGATGGCAAAAATCGAGAATAATTTATGTTGGTGATGAGGAAGGTTCTTCCTCATTTGACACTTTGTTTTTTCATTAAGAAGTCGTCTAACGTCATTTGCCTTTTCCTCTTTCGGAACGAAAGAGGAAAAGGCAACTGTCGATAAGCGAGACACGGCACGACACTTCGTTTCACCTTTGATCTTCTATCAGAATTTGGATCATTTTGTATAACTGATTCATAATTTCCGTAATAGCGGTTATACTTGTTTTGAGAAAATCCGTTGCGAATTCCTTTTGCTCTTCATCTTCAGAAACGCTTACTCTCGATGACCGACGATAAATATGAACTGTGACCGCAGCAAACTTTCGTATATACTACACTACATTAATATCAAACGCACTGTGAGAAGGCATAGAAGTATTGAAGCAACAAATCCGTGCAATTTCGGATTTATGTCAGTATAACGATTTGAAAAACCACATCAAAGTGAATCAATAAAACATATAGAATTAAAAAAAGCGTACTATATTGAAACAGCGTTAAATGGGGTCTTACTCTACTTTTTACTAAATATAATTTGAGACGGGGTTCATTCAAATACGATAAACAGTCCCAAAGAGTTTTATATTATGACCACCATTATCTAATATCGAAAATTATTTATGTTTAAACACAGGGTGAGTGAAAATAATTATTTTTAGCAAGATAGATATCGAGTGTCTTTTATCAAATCTCAGATATTCATTATAGAATCGTGTATTTATAGTCTGTATACTTAATTAAAATTTCCCCCTGAAAAGGAAGGAAATCTTAAGTGATATCATAGCCTTTAAGACGATAATAAAAGGAAGACTGAAATATCATTTAATTCGAACAAAACAATGGTGGTCCAGTTTGTATACAGTGAATTCTGCTTAATTGGGACACGTCGGGACTAAGCCATTTTGTCCCAATTAAACAAAGTAATAATAAATTCTAAAATAAAATATGTAATTCGTAGGTAAATAAATAATAGGTAAAAAACTAATAATTAGGTACCTATTTTAATGATACGTAATTATTAGTTTTTTACCGATCTCCTCTGACTTCTTCAACACTGGCTAGGTACCTAATTATTAGTTTTTTACCGATCTCCGTCTTCAATATGGGCTGCTGATATTCACGCCTCGTCCGCTAACTATAGAAATCCATTGATCTAACGCCTCCCACACCTTGCCTGCTTACTATAGAAAACCATTGATCTAATGCTTTTTTGCCCGCTAACTATAGAAAACCATTTGATCTAATGCTTCTTCGACTTGTATCTTAACTATAGAAATCCATTGATCTAATGCTTCTTCAACTTCTGGATCTACTATAGAAATCTATTGATCTAATGCTTCTTCACCTTCTGGATTCTTTTCATCACGTTTTCTTTTGAATGTTCCTGGAATTTCTTTCTGTAATGCCCGCTCCTCACGCAGTCGATTTTCTTCTTGTAGAAAACGCGCTATGGTAGACTTTGGTACACCAGTTATAGCAGGAGTCTACGATGGCTTGTATTAAATGGCTGGTTTTTAATTTCATTGTGTGAGACCGAGGACTGTATTGACACTAGTCGGATCGTTGCGACAAACAGGGGAGCGGTATGAAGTAGAGTCGCGGATAAGGACTATTCGGCAAATCGACACAAAGACTACGTTCGTCGTAGAACAACTTCCTTTATCCAGAGAGAATTCTATCACAATACACGTAACTTCAATGATGATCGTCATAGAGAAAGAGATACCTTAACACAATATCCGTAGAGATGGATCCGGTTAACAAGAACACTGTCGATGGTAATACAACAGTCTCTAGTCTCTAATAAAAAGTCTTTAGTCCTTTGGAATTCGATTCCTGGAGCGCACAAAATCTACGTTGATACGGACGATCGATGAGACACCACTTTCAACCAACTGTCGGATGTATAGATTTTACTGGTAGACGAGAGGGATGGAGAATTGATAGGGTGGCAGCGTAGACGATGTGGCTGGTAGATGGTTCTTTGTCAATCAAAACGGGAGTGTACCAGAAAAGGTTGACGGTAATACCATGGGTGACGAAACTCGGTCATCCGCGAGAGCGTCTCGAACCTGTTGAAATCTCCGAGGATAGGCGTGGTGGCGAGACTAGTGTCGAATACAACGGAAGTCAGAACCAACTGCTGCCCCGATCGACAGCGGCAACGGCTCTTATATATCCATTGACCTTTTCTGACCCTTATTCCCGGGCTAAGAACAAAGTTGTTTATTTCGCCGAGATAGGTGTTCGATTCGCGACTATCTGGCGGACAGTCTCAGCGATTTATTGTTATTATGGACGAAGTTCGCCAGCTGATCGAAATACGATCTATAATCAGCCCCTACAGGGCTAAATGGGCTATAGCCCTAGGGCGCCGGCTCGCACTCAGATCAGTTTGACGGCTGGAGACATATCACTTCAAAAAGTTGATACTACAATTGAAGATACGCTTCTTTAGAAAAATCATTTAGCTTTTACAAATCGGAAGGTATTAAATTGTCAGGATGTACAAACGATTACGCAAAAGAAAAAAACAATACGATGAAAATACATCGGCGAAAGTTGATTTTGATACCAATATCCATTTCACATAAATACATATTACTGATAAACTTGTATCAGAAGTACGTACAAAAGAGAATGTGTGCCTATGATGACATTTACTCAAAATTGGTCTTTCTGGTCAATTGAAAAATTAAATGAAGACACAATTAGAAAGAATGCTGCAGAGTTACGTAAAAACATATGTTGTCGATCTAGAAAATAATTTTGTCGAAGAATGCCTTCATTTTAAACACGTTTATTTATGTGAAGATAAAAGAAATATATCTACTGCGGAACTTAGTTTGAGGACAATAATTGATTCAAAAATTGAATCTACATTTCCTAACACGCTCACAGCCGTGCGCAACAAATTGCAGCTGTGAAAGATCTTCTTCAGCATAAAAAATTATTTACGCTCTTTTTTGGGACAGGGCAAATTAAACGATTTAAGTATTTTGTCCATAGAGAGTGATTTATTTAATTCTTTAAATACGTGTGATATTACCAGTTTGTTAAAGAAAAAATTAGGAAAATAAATATTTACTAGGAAAATAATAATTTAATTCATTTTTTAATATAATTTGTTTTTGTTCATATAGGATATTTGAGTTTTGTACGAAAATAATAATTTAATTCATTTTTTAATATAATTTGTTTTTGTTCATATAGGATATTTGAATTTTGTACGAAATTTATATTTTTATTTGTTTATTGGTAATATATTGAGCTTTTCTAGTTCTGAAACTTTTGTAAAACTTCATCCAGGGCCGTGCGGTAGATTTTCTCAGTACGAGGCGAAATGCCGCCCCCTTAAATGTTTTTTCTTTTCTTTCTGTATTCTCGGGATAAAGACTCTATACCCGGTGTTTGGAGTACCTGTTTAATCAACGTGACTATAGTATTTAAGTGTGAAAACGTAAGTTTTGTATCTGTTATCGCCTTATTTCCGCCCCCTTTTTGCCTAACATTTTATCCCACACGAGCAACTTGTTTTTATCATTCCTTTGATATTCAGGGTCTAAATTACAATTTACACTTGTTTTACAGATGTCCCATTCTCTCTGTTAGGTTCTAAGCTAACGCTCGCTTCCTATGCAGCTAGCCCGAAAGCGCTGTTGCATCTTTAATTTTATTTTAAGGTCCTATTAGCTAGTTCAGATTTTGATTTACTGATTTAAACACAACACAGCCACTCGCCACTTCTCCAGACAAACTAACATTAAAATCAAATATTGTCAATAACTATAAGCTCAAAGCAGAACTATCAACATAGATCAATATAGAAAAGCGTTGGGTAACGATTTTTAATTATGAATGATTCAAATTGTATTTTGATTTCGCTGCTTATGCGTCGTAGCTCTGACTTCATCAGTCTCCGTGTATTTTCTTAAGAAGGGCGCATTATTATTAATAGTCCAAATATCTTAGGACGGCTTTTTCTCTCTGTATTTCGTTTGACCTAATTGTCATTTAATTACATCCAAATTGCCGATCTCCACAATTGTATTTATTCAATGTTACAAAAACATTTTGAATTTTATATATAAGTTATTTTTATACCGATTAGTTATAAAATTTTTTATTATTTACAATTTATGCGACTATAATATATTTATAGGTAAAATATTAATATGGGTATATTATTAAATTATTATTAGTAACCCAATTTACGGATTTATGAGAAATGTAGTAAAATATTTTTATTTTGAATTAGCAAAGTGTGCCCGGATATAGTTTGAAAACATTTACAGTATATTATGAAAAACTTGGTTTTATTTGCACGTTGATTTCTTCTTCAGTTTCAATTGTTCTTTAATACAACCCTCGTAATTTCAGAAAGTTCGTCAACTTACGAGTCGTGTCTTTCTGTTCGTCGATTTGAAAAAAATTTAGTTGGAGGAACATTGAAATTCGTAATGTTGAAGTTCATTGTATTCTCCCTAAAAAGAATTTAATTGGAAAATCATTTCGTGTATTGCTTTCATTATTCGAAATCTCATATTTATTGAGATGTTACTCGTATATCATCATCAGATTAAATGAATTACAACTGCTAGCTATTGTTTTTTTGAATTTATTAAAGTATAAAATCAGCGCATCGTTTAATAGTAGACTACTATGTCACCACGACACTATTTGTTACGTCACGATGATGTCATCGTATCTCGTGACCACACCCGAATTCAAACGAAACCATTTACTTATAAAATTCGGAATCAGCTAGCTGATCACGATCTCGTGTTGCCGCGGTTGCCCCTTTATTGTAGTGTCAGCAGCATCTGTCTGAGTCTCCTATAATCCTTACTGCATCTAGGATATTGAGTCTTCCAAAAATCCTTCAATTAGTGGCGTAGCTAGAGTTGTGTGGGTCTTAGTGCAAGATATAAAATAGGCCCCCCGGGAAAATTTTATTCTGTTTGCAGCTAAAACAATAATACTTGCACTGATGAATCTGTGAAAAAAATATTATATATAAGTTTTGATTTGATATTCTGAAAATTCAGTTTAAAAAATATAAATGTCTTTAAAAGAACTTTATAAAAAGCATATTAATTGAAATTAAAAGGCCGAAATCATTTATTTCCAAAGTTTATATTCTTTGATTAATCAGTGCATGATCTGTTTCTTTTTGATAATGGCAAAGTATGTTGAATTTTCATAATGCAGATGATAATGTTCTGAATTGAAGTTCACAATTGAAATAAAAAGCTCCCAACTGAACTTTATAAATTGTCTTTCAAATTTATATTTTTAAAATACCTGTACAGTACTTCACATTAAAGGTTTGTTGAATATAAATGCTCTATTACTATTTAGATTCAAGGACCAGTCAAATAAATTTATATAAAGATCGATCTTAGATTGATTTCGTCTATTTTTGTCAATTTCTCTTTTGCCTAATGTTTTATATAAGGTCAAATTTTCTTGACCATCATGCATACTTTAAATTTTTTCTGATAGTTGCAGCATCTTTTTATAATGGTACTGTATGGCAAATTGCCAAATGTATTTCATTTAACTGAAAAATAGTGGTTATAAAATATTGACTAAATAAAGATTTTATCATTATTTAGAACAAAAATATTTTCTATTTAAATTAATATTTAAAAATTATTTTATTATTTTTTAAAATGTATGAAATTTTGTATTTATTAACTTTTACAATATTATCAGACGAAATAATAAATTTGTTATGAAATTGAATTGGAAGATCATGATATTGAAGTTATCTACAAATCTTCAACACAAGCTCGTAGATATCGGATCCTTTCGATATTAATGTTTTCAATAGTCACATGCATTATATCCATTTTCTACTTTTAAGAAAATATTATTGTTAATAAGATTGTATACTGATTATTACCCGGTTTTTATGTTCAATTAATCGTTTATCCTAAATTTTAAAGTTGTATTTTCGGAATTCTAAATAGTATTTCTAAGTTTCTCCTGCGTTTACAAAATGCTTCTACCATTTTGTCTAAACTAAGACACAAAAAGGAGTTAATTAAGAAAATAAACATTAAAATTATAAATCATTGCTTTTCTTAAGATTCGTATAATCTATCTGATTTAAAACACTAAAGAAATTAATAAAATAAGAGCTTTTTATTATTCATAGCATTAAATGCGCGGAACCTAAGTCTTGAATCGAAAATTTTCCTTGGTCTGCGCATCGCCATCTTAACTATTGATATAGCGAGAAGCATCAAACCGAGTTGGATGTAGCGAGAAGTACTTTCTCGCTCTCGCTCGCAAGATTTCTCAGCTTTCGCTCGTGCATAGGTGCATTCTACGAGAGCGATAAAGCCAGAAATCTCGCTCTCGCTGTTAAATTCGTGTCTGCATAGTCGCACCCTAAGACCTGAGCTCAGGCCGAACTCTGGATTGCAGAGTCGCTAGAACTGTTAAGTTTCGTTATAATTAATAGTATTGACAGTCGTCCTAATTCGCAACTTTGCATATGTAAGAATAAAAATTCATTTTTATTAATAACTTGCTTACCCAAAATAATTTTCTTGCTTTTGTCTCCGCAAAACGATCGATAATTTCTTTTATGTTAAATTTTTTGCACAATTCTTTCGGTAAAATATGAGCCTCCTTCCAGTTTGAGCTCTGGTACAGTGGCACCATTCGCACCACTGTAGCTACGCCACTGCCTTCGATATCTTTTTTTATTTTTAAATTTTATGCCACTTTTCATCATACTAGATACTAAGGAGCGAGGCATTTCAATGCTATCATAGGATGCTCATATCTATAGTAAAGTCTTTCTTTCTTATTTTATATTGCTTTTCTGATAGCCTCCTCAATTTAGTTATCTCTATTCCAATATTTACCATGGAGTGCCTATACCAATAGTGAAGTGGCTATGAGGTGAAAAAAGGGGTTCAATGAACTTCCTTGAAAAATTTAATATATCTGGAATTGAACTCAAATTTTCCATGATGATATGCAATACAATTCCACATGGTTGACTTATTATTCATTATAAATTTATAGAAGCAGCTCTGTTTTTCACCCAGAGATCAGAATCATATTTGGGTCTTAGATTGGATAAGATAATTTATGAGAGATGCAAATTACTCTTAGCTTAGATACCAGTTTATTAACAACATAAAATCAGTAGAATACAGTTCATAGATTGAATTGGTCACTGATTAAAATTGGGTCTGGGCAATGATGTAAGTATAGGATAATGTAAATTGGAGATTCTTATATATCAAAAAATTTGATTTTTATAAAGTAAAAAAATATAAAAAATTACTTAATAACATTTTCTTCTAAAATTTACAGAATTACTTTTTAGTTTAGAAAATTTATTTTTAATAAAATAAATATTTTTCTATTAAAAAATTACATATATTGCTAAAAATCAAAGATCTTTTTATACAGATAATTTAATTTAGCTGATCTGCTTGATAACTTCATTGAATTCCATTCAAAATATGGCACCTGTAAAAATAGATTACTTTCTTTTTTTTCTTTTAATATAGAGGTAAATCCTAATTTATAATTATTACTTTCATGAGATAATCTCTCAATTTCTATAGGATATCTAATTCCATATCATCCCAAAATATTCTTGAATTCATTCTATTTTCATTTATTATAAAGAAAAACAAAGTTCTTTGAAATTTATTATATCAAAAATTTTTGGACATATATATCCTTTATGAGAATAATGTTAAATATAAAAATTAAAATACTTTTTATTCTGAGCAACCTGCTCTATAAGAAAATTCTTTATATAACTACTGAAGATATAGAAAAAATATTCTGATATAATAAATTTCATATTTTCCTGTCACAGAGCTTAATTTTTTTTAAATAAATGGGAATAAAATGAATTCAAAACTGTTTTGGAATATACAATAGATCTCCTTCAGTTGTTCAAAATTATTTTATTATTGAGTATGTTAAACATAAGAATAAAGATAGAACAAAGAGTAACATTTGGCTTTGACTGCCGCACAATTTGATCACGCTGCAGAAATCGAGAGCTGCACATTCAAAAAGGGGATCATTGTTTTTGGGGGATGATAGATTAAACAGGGGTTGCTTGAAGTTTTGGGGTTCAAAAAGGTTTCAGAAATCGGTTCTTATGCAATCACTGAACACACCCCTATCCCCTTCTCTTCTCTCACTTACCGTCCTGTCTTACCACTATTACTTTCGCCCTCTTCTCACTTTAGCATCCTCTTCTACATTGCTACCCCGTTACTGTAGAATTATTTCCTAATCCTTGCGTATTTTACCTGGAAAAACTATCTGGTTTTAACTGAGACTCAAACCCATGACCTGATGCATGGCAGTACATATTCTATCTAACCATGCAACTACTGCTTACTAGTAGTGAGTGTTCGGAAGCTGCATATAAACAATGATAAGCACATATAATGCATTATCTCGGTTTATAGCATTTGCATTTGTGCAAAATTTTTTTGAAACAACAAATTGAACCGGTTTTATAACTAGTTTTCGACATACAAACACACACCAAATCAATGCACCTACCAAATTTAATCGTTATCCACATTATTATTGATCTATATTAAACTCAATCAAATTATACATTATAAAATTATACGTAAATGAATTGGTAGCAACTGCATCGCCTTAAAACATATATAATTTACTGATCCAAAAAAAAAATTTACCAGGACACTTACTAAATTTGATGTCGCCATTCAAACGCAAGCCAGAATTAGCATGTCGCATTATACAAACAACATTTTATCGGAAAAACAACACTGCAATGCACATTAAATTAGTTACAACATATGCCATATGCAGGACACTTTCGTTGCCACTACCTTAAAATATCCAACTGCATTTGTAACTGAATCATATTGCCGTAAATGTGGCATACAAATAATCTGTCAGTACAATGAGCATCACATAACACCAATAATACCTATTACTTTCTGCACGCACAGTATGAAAAGCAGGAGGGAAAACACTTGACATAAATCGACAAAGCATTGTACTTTGCATCTGTAAACTGCTTACACTTATCAGTCAAAAACATTACCATCAATTTGAGTAAACATAAAAACATCAAGTTAAGCACTGAATATAATGGCTGTTTTGAACCTCCCCATGCATTTATTTTGCACACACATATCACACCCCTGCATATTCAATAAAACTGTGATTCCCACTAAACATACTTATCTATGGTTACACACATCCAAAAACATCTGATTACATCAAACACTGAAATGAATTTATATTTGTGTATCCAATCTGCAAATTTGCTGCAATGAAAAATACACAGGCACACATACAAACAATACAGTCCTGAGATAAACATGGGTACACAACTACTACAAAAACAAAACAAACACCAATACAGAACATATCCGCACATTTGATATCACTATCAACACACATTAAAAAGTACCATTCACTTACACAACAATCAAACACCACACACAGCATTTCAAAAAATATGAAAACAAACAAGAACAGAGTGTTTTAAACAGCAATACATGCCCAACATGCATACTGCACACTCAAATAAAACAACACACAAATGCTGATACAATAGGATACTATCAAAACACACCCAGAAACAGGGCAAAAACAATAGGTCACAGAACAATCAAAACACTGAACACTGATTAACGAATGAACTTATTTAAATTTCCAAATAATAAACTATTTTTACTTATCAACCAGTTTCTTTTTCCTGTTATAGTTATAAACAAACACAGACTGATTATTAAAGAATCGTTTCAACAGAATGTTAATAATTTCTAAGAAATACTTTGACGACGAGACAATGTCACAAATTCCAAGACGATGTAAGACACTCGTTATCCAAGCACAAGGTAATAATTCAATATTTCTGCATTTTTCTTCTATTTTTCCTTTCAATAATACAAAGAAAAACCAACATTTTACAGTTCTTACAGCCATCGCTATTAACACACTATAAAAATTAGCCACTCACTTACACAACATTCAAACAGTACACAGCATTTCAAAACACAAGAAAACAAACAAAAACAGTGTTTTAATCACACCAATACAAAACAAAACTAAGAAATACCAATGCATATTCATATAGAAAATGAAACGACACAGCACAATGTAATGGATTCAAGACTTCACAAAACAACAACAATCGAGGAAAAATATATGAAAAAATCTGCAGCAATGCAATAAATAAATACAATTTTACAAATAGGCCCACAAAACAAAACATTCACATAACAAAGTTTAACGGCACCTATTTAATAATTAATAACAATAAATAGACACTAACACATATCGCACACAAAGAACATGCTAACTGCAAAAAAAATGCAAATCGCCGAATAAAACGCTATGACGACGAGACGCAAGTGCGACGCAACACACAACGTGCGCATGGCACTTACAACAGTCTATTGAAAAAACGCACAGCAGTCAAAGCCAAATATTACTGAACAAAGGTAGAATTAAATACTTAGAACAAAGATCAATTTAATTTTTATAACTTACCAGGAGAGTGCCAACTATAGCCCCCTCCAATTTTGCTGATTTTTATATATGTTGTAGTAATATCCTCCTACAAACCCATGATAAAATAATACAACACAACTCTCAAGCATTCCCAAAAAAGGGGATTTAAAGTTTTCTATATTATTTATATATTGATTAATATTAGCATTTAATTGAGTGTCATAGTGTGATGCATTGAGCTTCCTTGTGATGCATTCAGCTGATTGGAAAGATGCATGTTCGAATCTCATCTTAAAAAAAAAATTTTTTTTTATCAAAACTGAAATGGATATTATACAATGTATTTTTATTAATGAGAAATTACTATTTTGTAATTATTTAATTTTTTGTTATGCCCTTTAAACATTCTATCACAAATATTAAATACATATATAAAAGAATGTAATTAACAAATACAGATTATATTATTATTTATCTCGAAATCCTCCTCGATCTCTATGGCCGATGTGTATCTATTTGGGTGATACTCATTACAAAAGCATCCACAACAGAATATTGTTTTACAAAGTGCACATTTATAAATGAGCACTTGTCGTTGATACACCAATTAAATGCCCCTGTATTTAAACTGATAATTACAAAATAGTAATTTCTCATTAATAAAAATACATTGTACAATAATCCATTTCAGTTTTGATAAAAATTTTTTTAGCGAGATTTGAACCTGCATCATTCCGATCAGTAATCAAAAGCCGAATGCATTGTGCTATGATAGCACTCAATTAAATACTAATATTAATCAGTATATAAATAACATAGAAAACTTTTAAACATATTTTTTTTGGGAATGCTCGCGAGTTGCATCGTATTACTTTATCATGGGTTTATGTAGTACAACAACATATATAAAAATTGGAAAAATCAGAGGGGGACCATGGTTGGCACTCCTCTAGTTAGCATATTTTTATACAGAATATGTGGACTTGACAATGATTCTGATGATAAATTTTAGATAGAAAAAAATTTATTGCTTTCAAAATCAATATATTGTCAGATTATAGGTAAAATTTATCAAATGCATTTTTTTAAATCTTTTGTGGCAATCACATTTAATTATATACAAATACAATATTTCAAGGATCTTTTATTTTAGTCTTAATCATTTTAATGATACTTTATAAAAAGATTAGGATACATAAGACAAATATTTTTTTGGTAGTAACAACATTATTATTTGTAATTGCTAAAAACCATAAATCCAAATTTTTTTAGGAATAGACTAGATAAATTTTATTGAGAAGCCATCAATATGTGGACTCCAAATATCCTGCATACATAATATAAAAATTCAAAATGTAAAGAATTTAATGATTATTCTGAACTCGTCCTATAATAGTTTATTTTAATATATACTATGGTTGATCTATTATAAAGATGAAAAAGATGATCTCTACTGGAGTAATAAATTTCATATTTTTCTAATATAAACTTGATGTTATTTTGCCATTTCTTATTTTGGATATAATCAAATCAGAATCATAACTATTATTTGAAATTTGTGTATTGTTACCATATACTGTATATAGTTATTTTTGTATATTTTTTATAATTATTATTAACATTCATTATTTTTGATAAAAGAAAAAGTCATGCTTATATTGGAAAATCTGATATAGAATTTTTATGATAAAAGATTAAATATTTACAATTTATTTAAAACATCCTACTGGTGTAGCATGATTAGATTTAAAGTTTAGCAGTGAGAAATGCGTCATTGTTTTGGGAGCTCAACCTATAACCTCCAGAAAAAATTTTAAAAATTTTCTATTTTATATCATTGTTAAAATATAAATGTAATTTTTATTTATAAATTTCTTTTTAATTTTTATTTTTCTCTACAGTTTGTGTCACCATTGACTTTTTCATTATAGCTTAGTGATTTTTTGGTAGTTTGCTAGTTCAAAGATCATTAGCTATGGTAACTATCAACTAATCAAACATTCAACTTGTTACTATGATTTCTATATTTTAATAACAAATAAGCCAAAAATATTTTTAGAAAATTAAATCCAGAGTGAATGGCCACACTTTTCTACAAGTAATTGTGGTTACTTTGGTTACAGATTCTTTTATAAGAGGATCTGGTTGACTATGACTCAGTTTTAGATAAAATTTTGCAGGATGCTAGCAGTCCATGCGTTAGTTCATCTGATAAATTTTTAGATATAAACACTCGACCCACTTTTTTAAATAAATTTTTAAAATTCATGACTTTTGATGTTTCCTTTAATTAACTTTTCAATAATTAAATTATTGAGGAATCAAAATACACTTTAAAGTATATTAAAATGTTGAGATTATATTATTATTCCTTAATATATTATTGCTTATTTATTAAAAGAATTTTTGATGTGACATAAAATTAATTGTAAAAGTATTTGCAATATATTCATAAATATAATATAATATAATATAATATATAAAATTTCTTTTAAAGTATGAAATAATATGCATTTAATTATTTTTTTCATGTAAATACAAGTTCATGATATGAATATAAACCTATATAGTCTCATGCAATACAATTATAGTGGAAAAAGTTGAATCTAAAAATATATAAAAAATAATAATAATTTAAACATGAATTACTATTATTGATATTAAAAAAGTTTCATTAGAACTTGAATGCGGCTTAATTTCTTTGTAATCAGCTATGTTTCCAATGCAGTTATTTGAATATTAAAATTTTTAACTCCAATTATGACAATTTAATTAAAAGAAATGTCAAAAATTGTAAAATTAAAAAATTTACTGAAAAAAATTTATTGAAAAATTTATTATGGTCTTCATTTAAGATTTTTCAGATAAATCAACACATAACTACCAACATCTTGCAAAATTTTATCCAAAATCATAGCCAATTGGATTCCCTTGTTAGATCATTTATATTATATTTTATATGTATATATATGAATTTTGTGGGACTTTATATTCTTACTAAATAATTGTTTATAAAAAATTAGAGTTTATTTAATTTTCCATTATTTCTTTATGATGTTTTGTATTTATTAAGATGTGAAATTAATTTTGAATAATGTATCTGCCATTTGCATTATATCATTCAGTTTAAATTATATTCTCTAGAAACTAATCGGATAATAAGAATAAGATTCATCTATATATGCAATTAAAAGTAATGTAATGAATATTTATTATTTTAAGATCAAATTAATTAAATTATATATTTAAATTAGATAGATATATATTATTAAATATATGGGTCTAAGTCAAAATCCTGAAAGTGGAAAACCATTTGGTCAAAATATTGATTTCCCATAAGTCATATATTAGATATATTTCTAAAAGAGAATGTGTAGAACAAAACTTTTTCATATTTAATACAGTAAAAGATTGTTTCTGAAAATTTTACCAATTATATATATATATAATTGGTAAAATTTTCAGATAGATATATATATATATATATCATGATTGTTACAGTATGCTACAATATGATTCACATTGTATTGTTAATTATTTTTTCTATTGTTGTTAATCATTATCCAATGGCTTCAATGGCTTAAATCAGAGCTTCTCAAACTTTTCCACTTGGCAACCCAGGAATATGAATTAAAGTATTTCCTAAAATTTCTACAACCTCATATGGGGTTGCAACCCACTTTGAGAAGCACTGGTTTAAATTTTTGGAAATTTTTTTCCCAATAAAAATATTTTGTATTTATAAAAGAAAATACATAAGCATTAAAAAAATAATTTGTTATTTTTACTACAAATTATTATTTTTGCAATTTTAGTGAATATCTTTTATTTTGATAGAAATAAAATTTATCTGCTGAATTTGTTATTGCTCACAAAAATGCATTTAGATAAATTTTGCAAAATGTGAAATTTGCATATAATTTATGCTTGATATAAGAAATATGTGCAATTTCTTATAAAAGGTAAGAAAAAAGTCAAATGCTATTTTTAATCAAATTTCTAAATAACTATTCAATGCTAAAAATATTTTTAATCTAAAAAAATCTACTAAATTACAAACTAAACACTTAACTGCAATTAGTGCTTTGTTTTTAAGTTCAAAAATAATGATAAATATTTATTAAAAAACGTTTTCAATCTTCCAAAAAAGCTTCTTCAGTTTTGTATTTTGAGAATAGAAACTGCACTTAAATATAAGAGGAAATTAGAAAAGATCTCAGGGACTAAAATAATTTTTAATAGAAATATTTTGTTTAATCTAATGAGAAATGATAAAGATCTTATTAATAGAAATAAAGCTTCTGTTAACTATATAACAACTATTTTAACTAACTGCTTTTTAATAATATACCTTTTAAATAACAGCCTTATACTGCAATTGAAAATTAATAACTAAAAACTTTTCAATAAACCTTTTTGATTGTTACACAACTATCTTCAGCATTTAGAACAGAATACAAAAGATTTTTTAGTTCATTTTCACAATATATCATATAATAGAACATAGAACATAAACTTTTAAAATTTATTATCATGACTATAATTTCTGTTAATATATAATATTAATGCATTTTATATATAATACATATGATGTATATATATTTTATCTTTACTGGATATATTTTATTCAGTAAGTAAAATTTACGAATATTTATAGTTAAATTTACTAATATTCATAAAATTACAATTAAATTAAATAGTCTGCACTGGATACTTAAATTATTATGTATTGTGCAACCACTTTATCGGCTTCCAGTTTTCTTCAAGGCATATTGCCATGCTGTAGAAATATCCTTACTTGTTTATTCATTATTATTATTTTTATATTGCCCTCTCTGTAATATTTCTAATGATTCTAATATCAAGCCTTCTTTTAAATTATTACAAGATTTTATGATTTTTGTGTCTTCCCATTTGATTTGCATATTATATTCATGGGATTTTTCTGCTAACACTGTTCTTAAATTTCTGTTTTTGATATTGGCTTTGTGTTTCTGGATTCTATCTTTTAGGTTCCTTGTAGTTAACCCTATGTATTCTTCTTGTTTATTAAGATCTTCATTGTATATGGGCAAAACTGGCTCTTTGATCTGGCAGATAAGGATCTTTGTCATTTTTTAGCCTGGACTGTGGAACAATGTTATTATGCATCTAAAGTATGATTTAAATGCCGCACACTTGTAACCATGATAGTCTGCTGGCCAGGCTAGGATAATGGTAGAAACATAAGATGGCTTCCTGTAAACCTTTGTATTATATTGCAATAGTGTCAAATCTAGTTGAACATCTAGGAAGTGGACAGATGTTGAATTGACCTGATCTATTTTAAGCTTTAACAAGTAAATTTTCAATTAAAGCAGAAATTTTTTGGATGTATTAACCACATAATTCAGGGATCTATTGTATTACCTTTGCTAAAAAAAATTGTTCAATCTGATCTTTTTATCATGTTCATGAGATTTATATACTGATATATGAAATATTAAATAAATAGTTAAAAAAATTTTCATAAAATTCTCTATTTAATTATTATGAAACTGTTAATATCAGCTACTGTAATTATGAATTTGTCATAATTCAGATATTATAAATTAAGAATTCCAAATTCCTAGAACAATAAAACAGATTTTCATTGCAGAAGTAACTTACTTCTACAACTTTATATCCTAGAATTTCCAAGTGCCTTTTTTCATAATTTCATCTCCACAAAGTTTGGGTATATTAACACAGAATACTTCTTTTGATAAAGAATTAATAGCTATCCTAAAGTGAATTAAAATAAAATTTTTAAACATTTATTAATTTTAAATAGAGAATTTGTAATAATGAATATTAATTAAAATTCACTTTTGCAGTTAAAAAATATTTCAAATAAACTTACTTTTGATGTGCTGATGAAAGTGAATGATGATTCACTTTTGGCTTAAATATTTCTTGTTTTGAATATGGAATTGGTTTTTTATTTTTATCCAGTTGGCATTCAAAATCTTAAAAGATAAATATCTCAAATGATTAATGCTATTAACAACTGAAATTCATGCTGTTGAACTAATCTTAATAGTGATTTTTTTATTTTGAGTTTTTGTTTTATAATAAATTTTCCTGTTATGCTTAATTTTATCAATGGGTTTACATCAATTGTAATAGAAGAAATGAAGTAAATTTTTGTATCCTTGTCCAAAATGATATCAAAAAAATTATATAAGGGATGGTTACAATACAGGTAGTTATCAGTTTATGAGTTCCTGAGGTTTGAGAGTTTTTCAGATATGAATCATCAAAAATATTGAAAATATGAACATTAATTATAAAAAATAAATATTAAACATTCATAAATAGGCATTTCAAATCACATATGTAGCAACAAAATATAGTACAACTAGGTCTGCAGTAAAAACTCCATTGTTTGCTACAAAATCCGAAAAATCAAAATGGTGACCAAGGAATGAAGTTGCACACCCTTTAGTTTTATTGGCATATTATATAAATAATTTCTATTTCTAGATTTTTGCCTTCGATAGTTATTTATCAGTATTAAAGCTCATCCACTTATCTGTCAATTATAACGAAAAATAAAAATTCTTTAACATTTATGTGATAAATTCTGTAATTTAAATATTACTATAATTTGCTTGATTTTAAAAGTTATATTTGCATTTCTTCAGATAGATAAATCCATTGAGTGCTTGTACCAAGTATACACATCAAAATAACAGAACAAAAAATGATAAAAAACAATAAATGACAAATCAGGATTGAATTTTTTTATATTATTAATCCATTTTTTTTTTTTTTTTTTTTTTTTTTTTTTTTTTTTTTTTTTTTTTTTTTTTTTTTTTTTTTTTTTTTTTTTTTTTTTTTTTTTTTTTTTTTTTTTGTGTGTAATCAGTGAAAATACACCTCTCTGATGGTGGGTCCTAAATTTTTTGAGTTGCCAAAATATTTTTTAAAATTATGCATAAATAAACATTGTTTATATTTGAATGGCTCAATAAAATTTGGAATTTTTTATTCCATCCTGTCAATTTTATAGTCAAACCTATCAACCCCATTCCAATTATGTGATTTGCTGGAAAAAATCAAGTTTTTCTTCAAATAAACAAATATTGTAGATAATAAGAAAATAATGGTTAATTCTGTTAAAATAAACTAAAATATACCATAATTGTTCATTTTTTGTTTTAATTTCACCAAAATTTAGGAGAAAATAGCAAAAAACAAAATGTAAAATGTTTGAATTTATATCAAAATATTTAATGTAAACAAATCAAAAACAAAATCTCTTCTCATATATAAATAGCTATATTATTCTTTGCTTTTAGTGAAGTTCTTGATCACTGAAGCTCACAGCACTCCCAATACTGCTCTTCTAAAAAAATGTTGTAGGTTTGGCAGGAAAAGTGAGGAAAGGCAATAATAAAAAAATAAAAGTATCATGCTTCTTTTTAATGGGATCTTTGTTTACAGTAGTATTTCCTTGTTTTTTAACAAAATTAATAAAATGAAACAAAAAAATCAAAGGCAATATTTTTTATTGGTCAATTTTAACAGAATTAAACAAAGTTTGATATTAACTATATTTTATTAAATTTTAATATTTTATAATTCATACTATAAAAAAATAATTTTTAAAAAAATTTCTGTAATTAAGTTTATTTCAACACAATCTGAACAACATGAACATATTAATTTAGAATATAGAGGATGAAGGATATAGAGAGAAAAGTTAATTTTCTGAAAAATATTCAAGCAAATAAATTTTCATAAAAAACTTTTAAAATAAGAAATTTTTGCCAGAAAATATTTAGGAACCATGATCAAAAACTCATTATACTCCATTTTGAAAACACTAAACTGCAATAAATTAATTATTACTGATCAAATTGCAGTTGTAAAATTCTATTGTTTGTTCCTGCTACACACGGCATATCGTGCTATTGGCCTCTGACAGTAAAGGACAGAGGCCATTAGCACCATATTGAACAGCATATGCCATCAATAGCACAAAAGGTTAATATTGAGCCATTACTACAACAGCATACAAAAGTATCTTCAAAATTGTAGAACATAATTTTAAAAATTCAATTAATTATCAATTTTTCAATATTGCAGTTCAGAGCATTGAATTCACTTTTTGTTGATGGAATATATTAATTTTTTAATTTCTAGACTTAACTATTTGTGAAATAGCTAAATAAAATGAAAATAGTTTTTTTTTTTTTTGAGAAAATAATTAGTAAATAAAAAACTATATTTAAAAAATAATTACCAATACAATAATAATAAGGTGTATAAATATGATCTTCAACATATTCAGAGCCTGTCAAAAGTGAACAAAGCACATCATAGATTTCCTTCTTAAATGGAGTCATTTTATGTATAGCTGAAAAAAATATGTAAAGAAATTATTATTGAAATTGATTATAAAACATTTTTAATAATTTTACACATGTTTTTCCAAACTGGAATTTCAATACAGAATTAAATTTAAATTACTACAGATAGTCTTCAAGTTACAACTGCCTCAATTTATGATAGCAATATCATTGATATATTCATTCAATTGATAAAGGGATCTTATTTCTGATTCTTGTATTTTTATGTTCATTAAATTTATAATAATAAAATGGAGTGTAATAATGGGAAATTCATAAATTTTTGGCACATCTGACTTATGAGAGCAGGATTTGAACTGAACCTTGTTATAAGTCAAGGACTACCTCTATTTAAAAAACCTTATAACAGTAAAAACATCAGAACTGCTTTCCAAAAATTATTTTTAAAAAAAAGACTAAAATTCCATTAATTCTAAATCTTAAAACAAATTACAGGTAAATTAGATTATTATATTAAAAAATTAAAATTTTCAAGTTTGCCAAAAATATTTTTTCAATTACTTTTTCTATTTACTAAATATTAGAATAAAAAATAAAATAATATTAGTTGAAAAATAAAAATATTGGTTAACAGACTGATGACCAATCAGTAAAATTTTTCCAAGATCATTTAAATATCAACCCATAAAAGAGATGTGTAAAATTTTTCATTTTAATAATCATTTATTTATTATTTCCTAATACAATTGTGTATTTTCTGTTTGTCATCCATTAATTATCATATGATTATTGTGTTCTACATAATTTTCCACTTCTTACAATATAATAGTTACAAATGTATCATAATTTTTTTTTTAAAATATGAGCTTTGAATTTAGTTATATATAAATATCTCTTATTTATATTGCAATTCATATGCAAATTTTACATAACTTTAAATTTCTATTGTGTCATCAGGTCTGGGGAGCTGAAGCTGGAGTCAGCTTTTTTGTTTTGTATGGTAAGTTTGGTAGCTAAAATTTGATTGCCCTTTTCCACTCAAATAGAGTACTAAAGGTGAATGCGTTGATTGCCCCTTTTTCAAATAGAGTACTAAGGGAGCCGTTCTGAGCCAAAATTAAATGCAAAGAATAATAAGCAAAGAACCCTTCCAACTTAACCTATGTGATGACATGTGTGAGAGTAACCCTGTATAGAGGAGAATTAATAACCTATTCTATGTTAGGTAGAAGCTTAGAACTATGTTAGTAGAAATTAGTTCTAGGTTTCTAATAACATAGTACTTATGTTAGTAAAATATAGAAAGTATGTTAAAGAGGAAACTTATTTTAAGTTAGTAAAAGACTTACAACTATGTTAATACCTAAAACTAATAATAATAACAATAATAAATAAATAAAAAATTATTACCATATTACTTTGAATTTAAGCTGCACTTTTTATTCAAATTTCTAAGATGGAAAATTTGGGTGCGGCTTAAATTCAAAGCAAATATTTTAACATCTTATTTCTGCCAATCTCCCATTCTCCAATGTTCAGGTTTTTGCTTTGCACTGTACACATGCACATAATATTACGACTGTTTATAACAGTTTATTCGAGGGGTCCCCTATTTGTACTTTTCTGATTTCATTCAGTTGCTGTTTGATAGTAGCTTGTAGAATCGTGTCATATCTGGCCATATTTTCATTATAAGAAAAATCACAAATTACTATAATGCTGTTTATAACCACTGATGGAAACAAATTGTCACCTTTTATTATTTTAAACAAAAAAATGTACCCAAGGAAAATTTTCCTAAGGGTGTTATAATTCGAGCATGAAAGCATGGATGACAACAGAATTCATGAAAGATTGGATTAGAACATGTTTTGGAGAAGAGACCTGGTGCTATTTTTAAAAAAAACACGAAAGTGATAGTATAAGTGAAGAAGATTCTCAATAAATCCCAGCTTATTATGTATATTAGTACTATTTAAGTAAATAAAAATGTTTCTTATTTTTCAATACTTATTATAAATTTAAGTAAATAAAAATGTTTCTTATTTTTCAATACCTATTATAAAATCCTACTGCAGCTTAAATTCAAAGTAATACGGTATTATTATTATTATTATTTTTTATTTTATTTTTATCGTTTTAATTTAAATAAAATGTTTGTGTGTCAGTAACTTATCACTAACTTATATCTATAATCAACTTATCACAGTCACTCAGCTAAAGAATTGATAGGACAGAAGATGTTAGTACTACCAACCAGACCTAATCTAAATATTCTGATATCTCCACTCCCACAAGAAAGAAAGTGTGGGGGTAGACATATCACCGACGCACCTCAATCATCGAAAAAAATCAATGGAAGTACATCATTGGAGAAAAACAACAGCTGAAATGCACTGGGAAGGCAGTTTGCCCCTGGATAAGAATCCATTCACACAAACACATTCACTCTATGCCACTGGCATTATATCTGATGAAATTGGAAACCTGACACCAAATAAAGCAATCAGGAACAATAGAACTAGAGTAAACAATTGGAAACATGATAGAATCAAAAGAAAACTACTGAACAATCAAATATAGAAGAAATAGCAATGAGAATCACCCAGTAACAGCTGAAAACACAAATAAGCGAAATCACAAGTGCAAGTTAAATCAAATAGTTCATGGAAACAATAGGAAACACTGTGGAAACAAACAACTACCCCTAGATAAGTCAAACCAATTGAAAAAAACAGGTGGAAATACCACAAAAACTTTTGAAAAGGCTAAAGTCAACTTTAACATGAGGAAACAAAAGGAAATAAGAATATCAAAAGAACAAAAGAGAAAGAAAACCCCAGAAACTGTGAACAATAATGACCCTGCAAAAAGAAACAGAGAAACCTATTGGAAGAACCTCAACAAGAGGAAAGCCTGGAGCCATGGATCCAGGAAGTTTTGGAGGAGCCAGAGTTGGAGCCAGAGCTAAGCTGATCATATTCAGTGGAGCCAGAGCTGGAACCATTAAAATTTCTACTGACTCCAGCTCCTAACCATCTACCATATATACATGAATATAAGCAAACCCCCCAACTTTTGAGTTTAAAAATCAGTAAAAATGCGCAACCTGTATATAAGCCTACCCCAACCTTATCACTTAATTTATTGATTTCAAATTTTTATCGAATTTTATGTGATCTTTGATTTTTAGTTACTGATATATTAATGCCATTTTGCCAAAATATTTTATTGAAACTTTAAATATATACATAAAAAATATATTGGTGTTTGTATTATAATAATTTATTAATTTAAAAGGTAAACAATGTTGTGATAGTAAGATAACTGATGTTTCATGGTAGCGATCATACCAAAAAAACTTTTGTAGTGATTGAGCTGGAGCCTAACCTATTTCAAGCTAGCTCCCCAGCCCTGTGTGTCATGATAAAAAATATTGATATTTTTTGCTGAAAACTTATTACTGAAACAAAAAAGTATTTTTTTTTTTTTTTTTTTTTTTTTTTAAGATGAGTAAAATAATTGTATAAAATAAATAGGTGATTAAAGTTTTTTTAAAATTTTTAAAAGCATTGACTGCATATTATATGTTAATATTTTTAAAATTAATTAAATAATTAAAATAGACATTATTGTAGATCTGCCTTTTTATTACATTTTTACTTCGTAACTTTTTGACAATATTCTAAACTTTTAAATAAAACTTATAAAACAAACATCTAAAACATAAATCTTAAAAATATATCCAAGCAGTTATTCCATGGAGCAGATATACAAAATTTTTAAAATTATTTTTTATTACATATTAAACATTTTCTTGTAAAGTGCTTAATTTATGGATTTCTAACAGTTATTTATTTCTGAATTTATTTTTTCCACTTGAATTTAAAACAGAAATAAATTATTACCTTTTTTATGCAAAACTGAACAACAACAACAGTAAAATTAAATATACAGTAATACCGCAATTTACACGAACTTGGAGTTACGTGGTTCTTGATTTTTTTGTTTGGCAACACTGCTGTACACTATCTTGCTGTGATATACATTGGACGCATTTCGCATGAACTCTACGTGCACAATTACGATTCTATGATCGACGAAAGTTAAGAGTGTTTTGTTATATGTTTTCTAAACCCTTAAAAAAACTATGTCCAAACAAAGTAAATCTAATTCTCCTGCACCTAGTAAATGATATCTTTGGAATGTAAACTTAATATTATCAAGAGTTTTTATAGCAGAATGAAAATTTGTGAATTGGCAAAGAAGTTTGAGCTACCGGAATCCATAGTAAGAATAATCATAAAAGATAATGAAAGAATTCTCAATATGGTGAAAAATGCTCAATCCTCGAACTCAAGCATAATTCCTAAACGTTATGGTGAAAAATGCTCAATCCTTGAACTCAAGCATAATTCGTAAACGTCATGGTATTATTACCGAGATGGAAAAAAATGCTGAAATTATGGTGTGATAATTAAGTAAAAGTGAATAATTTTTTACTTATTTATTTTTTTAATATTTTGTATTAATATGTACAAAGAACTGCAATTTTATTAAATATTTTTCTTCTAACTTAGTGTTTTTGTTAGTCCTTGGTCCGAATTAAACAAAATTTACATGTATTTATATGCAAAGTTGTACCCCAACTTACGCGAATTCGACTTACGTTATTTTCGTCGGTCCTACTATTGCATAACTTCAGGGTATTACTGTATTTTAGTTTTATTATATCTATTGGTGATCTGGAAACTGTAGAGAGAAAGACATTTAAACCTATTGCAGTATAAACAACAACAAAGGAATTTAAATGTTTTCCCAATGGATAATTTTTGAACTGATAATCATTTTTATTAAAAAAAAAGGTTCTTTTTTGAGAAAAAAGGCTAAATATCTAAATTAATAACAAATCTTTAGAATAATATAATAATATTACAAAAAAATAATTTTAATTACTAATTTAGTGTTCTAATTATAAAATATTTTTCATTTCACCTAGAAGAAAAATTGAAACTAAAAAGAAACTCAATATAATAGTTGATAAACTTGATATTTATGCAATTAGTTCTATTTAAATTATAAAATAAAAAAAAATATAAAAAACATTTTTCAAAACAAGTTGAACATTAAATTGTTATAAATATAAAAAATCAATAGAGATATGTTTCAATAATCTATTATAAAATTATAAAATGTGTTCTATTGAATGATATATAAAAGTATATAATAATACAAATGAAATCTATAAAAAAAATGAAAAAATATTTAAATAAAGAAGCAAATTTTCAAATACTTTTTTAATTGATTCAAAAATTAAATAAGATGATTGAGAAATTGAAAAGATAAAAAAATTTCATCAAAAACAAACAAATAACAAACAAGTAATTATAATTTAATACATTTTAGAAAAATTTTGGCAGCTATGTAAATTTATCCAGGAACAATGTATCTGAAGGTTATAAGGTGGATTTCAATATGTTAAGAAAATGGTACATGCTACAATTTTGTAGAATACAAATATATGTTTATGATGTGTGTTATTATATGGTGATCATCAACAAAATAAAATTCCTTCAAATAAAATGAAAAAATAAGCTAAAATTATCAAATCTGAAAATTTTTTAAATAAAATACTTAAAATTTTACTATTATAATAAAAAATAATGTTTTCATAAAAGAAAAACAAAATATACAAATTAAATTGTTTTGCAATACCAAGTTTGCCAAAAATTGGAATCTACATGATCAGAGATGCATGATACAAGAGAGATATTCTGAAAATTTCGAATAGATATCATAATAAAAATATAACAAAAATATCGCAATTTACCTAAATCTTAAAATCATTATTAAAAATTATGAATATTAATTAGCTATTAAGAAAAAAGATTTCCAGGATTTCCCAAAATAAGTACTAATTTTTTTCTATCTTTATTACAATTGCATATTTTCTTCCAAATCGTTATTTACACTGCATTACATACATTTATTACTATCTGTTAAATATATTTTTATTAACCCATTCAGTGCCGACCGTAATCAATTTCTGCGTGCAAGCAACGGGCCAGCTGTTTTTTATATATAAGCCTAAAATTCATAAATATAAAAAAATTCATAACTCGCTTATTTTTTGTAAAAAAATTCTGATATTTTTTGTATTTATAGAGATTCTCTGTCTCTTTTTTACTATTTAATTATTTTTTTTAAATTTCTTTATTTGCCAAAGTATTTGTTTTCTATATTAGGTGAAAGTTTATATGCTTGCCTTTGTGATTGTTTAACCATCCAATGAATTTATTGCTTTTATTAGATACCCACATCTTTCCTGAAGAAAACAAGCCATGAACGATTAAAATTGGTCCATATTTTGATATAAAATTGTTTTCTAACTTAACATATGCAAATTATTTTAGCTGGATTATATTGTTATATTTGCATACAAAATATGCATAAATTTATAGAAATTATCAGTTATAAACAATTATTTATACTATCTGATATTGTTTTTCTACATATTGTTATTATTTTTTGTTTTATTTTATAAAAATATAGTATTTTTTCCGAGAAATTTGTTGAGAAGTATAAATCCATCCCCTTTACACAGTTACAGCTATATTTTATGATGATTTCCTTTATTGGTTCAGAAAATATCTATTCAACCAATACTAGTAGCTCTATGTTAGTAGGCGGCACAAGAAATTTCCCGGGAAGAAAACGACGATATAGTTCTAGCCAACGATCTGATTGCTTGTGTGCCATGCCCATTTAAAATGTCAAATATTGGTTTACATTAGTTTGTTTCTATTTTCTTAGTTTTTTTATAAATATCCATAAACTTGAACCAATAATACAATATTTAGGAATAATATATCCTTTTTTAATTGAATTATTTAATTTCTTTAATTTTTCTCTTGTAATTTTTAAATTATAATCCATTATTTATTTTCATTGCAGACTTACTGTAATTTATATTTGACTTCCAATATCGAACTGGATATTTTTGTAGCTCAGTTCTGCAAAGTCAACTGACAATTCCCCCAATGCTATTTAACTTGATGTAAATTGATAAGGTCAACTTGAGGTCAACAAAAGATTATGAAGATATTTTGTTGAGTTTCAATTATTTAACAAATTTTTTAAAAAATGTTTTATCGAATTTCCTATTAATAAATTTGAACAGGAATATATTATAAATACATAAAATTTATTTACGTTTTATAAAAAAAATTTTTAAAATTGAATTGAAATCAGGAATGTATTTGGAAATCGGATCGTTTCAAACAAAGAAAACAGAGTAGAAAAATATGTGATCTTACCAAACTGAAGACCAGAGCAAAGTGAGTTCTCTAAGACAAAGAAATAATTTAGGAAAGTAATAAGTTAGAATATTAGGATAGTCCAATTTATAAAAAAAGAAAGGAGAGGATGAGGAAAAAACAGGAAGTAGGGGAGAATGGTTCTGTAAAATCAATTAGTACATATATGGATTTTACAACTTGACACTAAAAGCAAGACAGTTCAACAAAAACAAATATTTTTAGAATATAATAAAACATTTTATAAGAATTTAGATTGAATTTATGTAGGTTCAGAATACTTTCAATATAACAAATAAGAAGAAAAAAATAAATAAAACACAAGCAAAAAATCTTATCAATTACTATTCGATAGTAATAATAACACACTAAAATACGAAGAAATTAAATTTTAAATATTATTTGTAGACAAGCAAAAATTATTTTATAAAAAAAGTTCCACATTTCTGACGCCTATAAACGGCATGGGATGCAGAATTTTTTCCGCATGACATGATGTTTATAGATTGCAGAAAAAGTACTTTTCGACAAAAAGAAAAAAAAACAGCAACTAAAAACTATTTTCGAATAAAATAAATCATTTTATAAGAATTTAGACTGAAAGTATGTTGATTAAAACACTTCCAACACACCAAATAAAAAGGAAAAAATAAATAAGCAAAACAACAAGCAAAATTTTTATCCATCGATATTTGAAAGTAATAATAAGAGTATAAAATATGCATAAATCAAATTTCAAAAATCGTTTATAGATAGGCAGAAATTAATTTATTAAAAATGTTCCACAATCTTGACATGTAATTACGGCAATGGCCTGCGGTTGGAGTGCAAATGTTGTTTGTGCATGATGTCTATTCATGTCAATGGCACTGAACCGGTTAATATTGGTTAAGAAAATAATTAAGATTTAATAATATTTCTCAGATAGCAATTATGGTAGTTCTGTTTTCCATAAGTTACTCTCCTAATGTTTATGGTGTGTGTTATTTTATGGTGATTAGATATTGCTGCAATTTTATAGTGCTAATTAAAGTGAATATTTGATCTTTAATTAAAGTGAATATTTTATTGTGCTAATTAAAGTGAATATTTGATATTTGATATATATTTGAAAATGACTTTGATATTATAGATCAAAGTCATTTTGATCTATAAAAAAATAGATCAATTTATCCTTTCTTATCACTATGCAGATAAAGATGGGAGATGCTAGCATTCTGTGCAAATGAAAATCTTAAAACCTCTTATCTTCATCTGCATAAAAAATTGTATGTTATAAAGTATCTTATATTTGATGATAGCCTTAAAAGAGAGTCAAAAAGATCAGCAATTTGCAAAATATTTTAACTTTTGTTATTTTTTGAAAAACTAATTTTCAATTGTAAAAAACAGAAGAATGAAAAGAAACATTACACTTATAGGAAATCATGTTTTAATGCTTTTGAACTATGTTAGTATGATATATTTCAATTATAGTCAAAAATTTTTAATGCATTCTTTTCATAAATAGAGCTAATGTATACTATATATAGTAATATATAGCTACAAATACTATATATTGTATACTATATATAGTCAAAGTTCACATATCATTAAAGTACAATCAGCAGTTAAAAGAAATAATTGTTTAAATAAACTTTTCAGTATATTACATACTATCATCAGTTACAATGCAAAAGATATTGGAACACGTCTAAAATTAGAAGATTCGAGAACAATAGAATATATTTTAAAAATTAATTAAGCTGATAAATAGATAAAATAAATAAAAATACATAAAAATAATTTTACTTTGCAAGGTACCCGACTAGAAAAAAACCTTTTTCTAGGTGAACTAATTTATAAACCCAAAATAAACAGGTACTTAATATACATCTATTGGACGAATTAATTAGCGTATTTTGGAAGCATGTATCTCCAAGCTTTTGTCATAACATCTGCTTGTCGAGAATTCAATACCTGTTCTTTTTCGCTAGCTTTTAAAATTTCTACTTTTTTCGTAAAAAACAAATCATTATGGTCCCGTACTTTCTTAATAAATAACTTTGAATATATTATATGTAAGCAGCTTTTAGTTATATGAATTTGGTTATATATATTATATTGTATACTATACATAGTATATTGTATACTATATATAGTATACAACATAACAAACCAATGTATATACGTTATAAAATATTTAATATATAAGGAAAATATAGCATACTTTTATCAGCCATATACCAGCAATATTTTTCATGAAACCAAGGTATTGTTTCCTCTGGATTATCTAAGCATACTGCTCTGTTAAGTTTCATTAATAAATTGCGCACTTTTGAAACGTAATTAAAGGAAAGACCTGAAAAAAAAATTATGCTCTTAATAATATTATTATTAGATTCTATATTCAATGTGTGTGTATATACAGTCAATTCCGCTTAATTGGGTCACCAGTTAATTGGGACAGCCGCTTTATTGGGCCAAATCTCAAAGAACGGAAACCAAACTAATACATAATTTAAACACTTAATTGGGACAACTTTTCACTTACTTGGGATAGTAGCAGAAAAGGAATTTAGCAATTTTTGACATATTTTAGCAATTTTTTGATAATATGTCAACACTATATACATTAATATTTGGCAACACTAGTGTGATGAAATCAGTTATCTAGCGTCATGCATCTGGCAAGAATGCTTCTGCTTAAGAGTATACTGTCACTATATACTATATGTAGTGATCTTCATTTAAAGTGTCAATTTTATTTAAAATTTTTAAATCTTTGTCAAGATGTCAAGAAATGATTTTATACTTTCAAGTTTGCTTTGCTGGATAAAATTAAAAGCCAGCCATTTAATACAAACCATTGTAGACTTTCTGATATAACTGGTGTACCAAAATCTACCATAGTATATCTCCTATAACAAGAAAATCAACTGTGTGAGGAATGGGCATTACAGAAAGAAATTCCAGGAACATCCAAAGAAAGTGTAATGGAAAGGATCCAGAAGTTGAAGAAGCATTAGATAATGGTTTTTCTATAGTTAATGGGAAATACATGAATATCAGTGGCCCAGTGTTGAAGGTGAAGTCAGAGGAGATCGCTAAAAGTTAATAATTAGGTACCTATTTTAAATAAAGCATTAAAATATGTACCTAATTATTATTTTTTACCTACTTATTTATTTACCTATGCATTACATATTTTATTTTAGAATTTATTATTAGTTCGTTTAATTGGGGCAGCTGCTTAATTGGGTCAAAATGGACTAGTCCCAACATGTCCCAATTAAGCGGAATCGACTGTATATATGAGGAAGAGTAAGTAAGTTACAAAAGTTGATATCATGGAAACCATAAAAAATACCTGTGTGTATCAGCATTCATTTTTCCACATAATCCTTCATTACATTTGTCCCAGCATTGTATAAGTCCCTGGAATCTGCAGTCCTATCCATTGCTGCTGAAATATTGGCTTGCTAAATGTGTTTTCAGAGGACCAAATAGGTGGAAATTGCTGGATGCAAGGTCCGGACTGTAGAATGGATGTTCCAGCACATCCCATCACAGTTCCGTCTCTGCTGTTATCAGTCAAAGTGTATGCAGTCTGGCTTTGTTATGATAGAGCAAGATGCTATGGGTCAGCAGTCCTTGATATTTCTGGCAAATTGCACTATGGAGTTTGCCTAACATCTCACAGTATGAGACAGCATTGACATTGGCACACTTTGGTTGGAAATGGACCAGCAGTATCTTAAAAAACAATTAACATGACCTAGCTGGCCAAAGATGTTGTTTTGAACTTCTTGGTCACGGTGACTGGGGATGTTTCCAGTGCATGATTTCCAGCCTGCTTGGATTCAGGTTGATAGTAGTGCACTCATGACTTATCACTTGTAATAATTTGGGTCAACATATCCTATCCCTTCAGATATACTGAAGCAAATGTCGCAAGGACAGGTCCATGCATGCAGTTTTTATTCCTCCAACAGTTATTTCAGCATTCAATATGTGTATACTTTATAGAACTTCAGATTCCGTGATTGATACTATAGGCCAAACTGTGCAAGTACCCTATCCCACTTGCTACTGTGTTAATAATGATTCTCCTGCTAGCAAAAATTATTGTCTCAATATGCTCCATTAGTTGTGGTGATCACAATCTCCACAGATCAGCTCAGTTGATCATCATTGATGACTTTTATGCACCCATTGGCAAATTTTTCTATCCAATTGAGTATCACTTATTATGATAACATATGTTGCCCATACACAAGAATACATTCTTTGTGAATATCCTTCATAGCAAGTCCTTAAAAATCACATTATTTCCAACCCATTTAGCAATAATTTATTTCTTCAAATTTGATAATAAAAAGTTTGTTTTGACATTAATTGTAAGATGCATCTCAATTTCAAATAGTTTACAAAAAGTGAAAAAACTATTCTTAGAATCAAGGGATTATGATAACTACTTAAATTTTATGTCTTAAAAAATGAATTTTTTTTATTATAATGAAATATAAGAACAAAATTACTGTTCACTATATATTGTACTGCATGACTTCAGCCATTTTTAAATTGCACTGCATCATCAATTTTGGAATGGTAGATATTTTGGATGTCATCATCAATATCTTATGTGGGAGAGCAGTACATTAAAGCAACCAAGGGTAGTAAAATTGATTAAATATTATAGCAAAAATATGTTAAGTGAATATGCATAAAATGGAGTATACCTATATATGACATTTCCATGCAACAAAATATTTTTAACCTACTGGTACTTTCCAAAGAAAAAAAAAGCTTATAAGATCATCACAAGTATAATGTGTATGTATATGTATGCCCCATTAAAAACTTCTGATCTAATTAGTAGATTTTTCATTAAATATGATATTGATGATCTGTCATTAAAGATCACTATGATGCCACATTGTTTAATTCTGTAGGATCATTTAATCCTACAGGATGGCATGTTTTGATTTGATTTTTATCAAAATTTAAATTTTTATATTATGACAATATCACATCATTGTGATGTAACAATGGATTGATGTATGCATCACAATGATGCAACAATGGGTAATATTATGTCATTGTGATGATGACTTCATTGTGATATCTATCCTAGGTAAATCAACATTAAAATTGAACACAAAAAAAGCTATTAGCTTTCAAATGCTAAATAAATGGAAAAGATAAAGGATATGTTCAGAAAGTATGTGATATTAGTTCTTTCTAGATGCTTGTTAAAATTCATGTGTTTTATGCATGGGTATTCTCTTATCCAATGCAATATTTTTTATTTAACTAATAGGGTTTGACAATTAATTCACTGTTTTTATGACTAACCATTTTGTGGGGATTGCAACAAATATGAATTATAATCTCAACATATGAGAAAAATTTAAAAACATTAAACAAAGAAATTTTAAAGAGAAATAAAGAACTCTAAGATTGAAAAGGAAAATAAGCATCGATTGAGTTGTAGTGACCTGCACAAACTTCATTCCTAGTGTTGTAAATCTCAAAAACAAAAAGAGATTACATATTGTGGGCAAAAGATTGTGTTTGTGCAGGTGTCCAGGGAATAGTGCAGTAAATCCCATTTGCTAAAAGAAATAATAAACAACAGTCCAGAATGCATTGAAGCCAGAGAATTTTGGGTGAAATATCATGTTTTAGTCCCAGACTCGGGGATGTTAAAAAGGGGATTGTCACCTGCATTGAGGAAAACGAGAGCAGAATTGGCAACTCCTTTCATAAAACTCAATACCACCATAATTCAGGTCTTGCATACTCCAAAAACTCCCTGATTTCCAACAAGTTGATGGGATAACTTCTGGGAGATATGGACTAAGTAAAGTCTGTATTGCATCTGTGAAGGAAAGGAAAAAGAGAACTTAATACAACCATCATCCTGTTTCTCCAGCTGCACTGCACCAACAGGGCGCCGTACCTCACCTACAAGAAGCACAGAAGTGGGATTTATCCTTTATCTTCAGAAGGGTAAATCCCACCTCAAGGCATTAGTTCCCAACGAGAGTAGTGCAGTTTCTTCAGAAAAGATTCCCAATAAATCATGGACTGGTCACTAAATATAAATAGGTCCCCGAGTGGATGAAGATCAAACTATGAGAACAGTGAACTGTGGACAATCAGTGTTGTGCATCAGAACTTATAAACTGTCAGGATTCACCAGGTATCTTCTGTCAAATTAAGGTATTTATCCTCCCTTTATGGTTGTATCGCAACAATCTCCCTTATCAATAAGATTCAAGCTGTTTACCATAAGAGTTGTTTGTCATTGTGTTCCCAAGTCTTCCTCCATTCTTACTCATAATATAGTCCACATACTATCATCTGCTAGGCAGAAATGCCTGTTTGTTTGTATTGTCTCATGCTAATACTGACTGGTTTCAGATCCTAACTATATCCACACAAGGCTAAGACCTGTGTAATTGTATTGCCCACTGACATTCCACAATTTTAATCTGCAATATTTAGCTTGCAAACACACATGGAGAACACTTCTTTGTATTATACTAAACACATCAGATGTGTGTACATGGACTATGAGACTTTTTGTGATCATTAATGATTTTTAGGAGGCACTCCTAAAAATCATTTCAATCATTTTTAGGAGGCACTCCTAAAAATCAGAGTTTATCAGGCACTAATTTTTTTGATCAAGAGATCTAGATTTTGTACAGCCTCCTATTTGCTTCCATTTTAAATCTCTTCTATTGGTAGAATTATAAGTTTTTGAAACTGCCTCTGAAAATTTTGACTTCTATAGCAATCACTTATTTAATTCCAATTTCTCCAACAATCCCTACTCAATCCCAGGCTGGCCTGCAAATCAGAGGTTTTTCAAAATATTAGTTCTGCTGCATCAAAGAAGTTGAATGGTCCTAATATAGATGAAGCTGAAACTGACAAAAGCTACAACAGCTTTCAATTCAGATAATACCTTATGAATTTGATAATTCATTTGAGCCATACTATCTGACCTAGTTTATGTTATATTTATCTGCATTATTAAGGCAAAATTATTTCATTAAATAATTATATCACATTTATTAGTATATGTCATGTCTTATAAACCAAGATTAACTCCACTAGTATAGATGTCTTTTTCATTTCAATATGATCTTGCAATGTTTTTGGCAATTACATATACATGTATTATAAAATACTCCATATACATTAATATGAAGTTTTATATAAACATTAATATCATTATTTTTTATATGATTAGTTGATACAATTTATAAGCCATTGATATATTACAAATATAGTAGACTCCCAATTTTAATCAGAGGGTAGTCAGAAAATTAATTCCCTGGTGTAAAACAGTCACAATGTTTATCTAGATACTGATTAATTATTTGAGCACGATACATAAGAGCATTATCATGGAGCAATTTCCAGCCACTTCTTTGAAATTCTGGTCTTTTCCTCCTAATTGCATCTCTTAAATAATGCGAAATATCCAAGTATATAGTTTTATTAATAGATTGCCCTTCAGGGATGAATTTATAATGAATAATTCTCTTTTTATCAAAAAAAATTGATGACAAACTAGATTGGTAGTTATTGTCAATGCTTGTGTGCCCATCTTTAAATTGCTTGTACCATTCAAAAGTATAGCTTTGTGACAAAGCTCTATTTCCATACCTTCATAAAGCATGGTGTAAAAGTCTCCACAGGTGTTTTTTGCAATAAAAACAACATTTAATTGCAGATCTTTGTTCAAATACCAACATATTTATAATGCAACATTACTCAAAAACTAGAATTATTTTTTATCATATACAGCAAAACAATAATTGGTCCTCTTCCACTATCTAGCAGAAAAATTTTCAAATTTTATAGGTTTCTAAATTATATATTATACCTCAAATTTCAAATTTTTGATATTTTTAAGAATAAAGTTCTGGAACTTTTTGATCCTATCTTGTATATATATTTATATGTTCTATTATTTATTGAAAAAGGAAACAAGAAATTCATTTATTGTATATTAAATAAACAAATCTGGGACATTTAAAAGATTTTCAGATAATATTTCTAAGCTAAAATATTGATAATTAAACATAACTATCAGGTTATGGATTAATCTTGGTTAATATTCAATTTGAATAATTCATCTCTGGATAATCAGGAGTATACTGTATATCAATATATATGACTAATACAAACAATATATACCAATAAAACAAGATAAACACTTCATTAAATTTTGTTACATAATATAATTAATTAAACAGCAAAATTACCTGAAATTTCTAAGTCCAATTTATCCATAAATGAAATACTAAAAATTCTATGAATCAATTCTTGTTTCAAATGTTGAAAAAGAGCTAAAGTTAAAGCAGACTGTAACATCAATAGGCAATTAACTTCAGTTTTACTAAAAAAAATTTAAGTTTATTATTGTAACTAGCAAAACTAAAATGATTTATTAATCATAAATGAATGAGAAAGATTGATGTATTTTATTTGTTTATTTATTACATAGTGAAATGAATAAGCTTCTAAGGAAAATATTCTGTATCTTATAGAAAAAAAATTAATTTATAATTTTCAGATTTATATAAATTTTAAATATTAAATTATTAAAAAATTCATAATAAATATTATATTTATTATTCTTATATTTAAATTAGAGATATTCCCAACTTAGTAAATTTATTAATATAATAAATTTACTCTTATAAAATCTATTTAAACATTACAACATTAAAATTATCATACTATATAAGTTTAGTAGAATCTTGCAAACATGCAGTAGACAGGAATATTAATCTGCATTAGATAACAATCCAAATTAGAAATAGAGAGCATGTAGCAAATCAAATTTTTAATGTTTTTTCTGACCAATAAGATAGCACCACTTTCCAACCTATTGGTTATTAAGCAACACGATAAATTGGCTAATACCATAGGCTGCACACATTCATGGAAGAGTCAATTAGACTGTAGAGAACAAGGATCAACAGACAGGGTTTAGATCCTGAATAATTATCCAATGAATGGGATCTAAAATCAAATTCAAGTCCTCTAAGTGAAAAGCCAATTCAGCTTACAATTTTCATCATTTAGAATTGTTGTTATAATATACATATTTTATATTAAAGAGCTTAATTTTCCAGTTAAATCTCTATGCTAAATAATCTATAGAATAGGGGTTATTGTTAGAACTTTTTATGGACTACAAGATGTTGCTGGTAGAAATAATGACTTCCTTTAGTCACAAACTTATTCTTTTATAGCAGGGGTGGCCAACCTATGGAGCTTGTACCAAAAGTGGCATATTGCATAATTAGAAGTGGTACACTGAATCCCAGGAAAAATTTTTAAAAATTTCTTATTCAATTTACCTATATATATTATAAAACTGAAATACCTGTATGCGTGTGTTCACTTATAACACAAGAATGGTTGAATGGATTTTTATGAAAGAACGTTTGTTTGTTAGGAGATTTACACAGGAATGTTTAAAGAGAGGTATTGATTATTAGAAATTGATTTTATATATTCTAATTGGTGTAAATTACTTGATATAAAATCCAAGATGGAAGATTAATGCTATTTGAGCAACCTAATCAGCTTACAGTGACCAAGTGACATGCTAGCTGGCCAATATCATTGGATTACTATGATCATGTCTTTGGTAACTGAGCAGTCTCATTGGATCATAATGGCCATGTGATTGTTGCATGTAACCCAAATGAGATTGCTCAGTTACTAAAGTAATGGCAAATATTGAGTACTGTGCAATGTATTATTTGGTTAAACAACAGATAGTCCTCAACTTACGACAAATTGCATTTACAATGGCCAAAAATTACTACAGGTATCCTTTGTTATACATGATCTCAATTTACACATTTTTGCTATAATGCAAATTTAGAAAGTAAATTAATTTTTTAAATTAAAAAAATTTTCGTTTAAAAATTGTCACATGCAGATGAGAAAAATGTGCATGAACTGCTCAAATCCCACTTATCAGAGTTTACTAATGAAGAGCTACTGGAAATGAAAAATAACATGAATGATGATGTGTTCCATTTCCAGAAATCAGGAGTGTGGGGGTCCGAGGGCCAGAGCCCGCTGGAAGACGTTGCTTCTCACCCAATCATAACTTAGTGGAGTTGACAACTTTATCGTCGATATCGGGTGAGTGCGACCCTTGTCCAGCCGGTCCCAAATACTCCGATCTCCACTATTCCCCGATAAACACAATTCAGTTCGAACTGCACGAGGGCTCAAATGTCGTGCAGATGTTTGGTGGGACTAATGTAAATAACTTACAGTTAAAAAGAAAGTATTTGCCGAATCACACTACCTGGCGCAAGACTTCGTTCCCAGTGTCGTAAATCTCCAAAAATAAAAGAGATTACGCATCGTGGGCAAAGGATCATGCCTGTGCAAATGTCCAGGGACTATGGACCCCACCTGCAGATGAAATAATAAACAATAGTCGTGAACGATCAGAATCCGATCTTTTGGACGAAATGTCAAGTTCTGTCACAGCGACCTTTTGAAAAAGTGCGTTTTATTGTCTTAACCAGGAGGGTAAGACAGGATTTTCGAAAAGGAAGAGACAGGCAGTCGGTTCCTGACAGAGCACGAAAACGGTCATCGCTCTCCACGATCGCTGCAGCACTAGGAAGTCGTCGGTCAACTCGTCCCGTCAGCCACAACCATCACCCGTGAAAGTACCGGCCCGGAATCTTTGTTAGCTCCCCATCCTCTTCTAGTGAACGGCCCTTCTCCAGTGTCAACTACCAGACCACCATCACTAAAGACATTTTTTTTTCTGTGCCACACGCCGAGCGACGTCAACGTATTCAGCACCAGAGAGAAGACCCCGAATTGTAACGAGGTATTGTCCTCCGACTTAAATTGTCAGGCTTGTTGTTTGTACAAATCTCTCTCTTTAATAAAAGAAGATGTTTGTTTATACAAACGTTGTCTCCGAGTCCGTCTGTGTCTAGCATCTCGTTACTCATCCTTATCCGCACAACATGCTGCTAAAAGGCTGTCCGCCTGTTGAGCAGCTTAATATCTTATCTTGCAGGCTCAGTGGGTCGCGGGCTTCAAAGGAGTTCTTTGTTGCTGAGCCCATCAAATAGCATAACAAAACAAATGACTGAATTTTTTAAACACATTGAGAGTTCATCAGAATAATTAAAGAAAATGAGGCTAGAAGCACCAAAGTAGCAAGAGAAATTTAGAATTCTTTGGTTTGCTACAAAGAGCTTTAAAGAGAGAAGAAAAATGATGACCATCAACTGAGTCTTGACTGTTTCATTAAAAAGTTGAAGATCATCAGCTATCAATCCAGGGACTTCATGAGAGCAAAAAAAAGTGATGATCCATATTCACCAGACTCAGTCCATTCATCGGAATGAAGACTGTCAGAAGTATGTAGTATTTAGATGTTTATGGCATTAATATTAATTAAATTCATTCATCTAACCATTCATTCATTAAAATCTGTGTATTTTGTTTATAAGTTTAAAATAATTCATTCATTAAAAATTTGTTTTGCTCACAGGTATAAATTTTTCATTTTTTTATCCTTCTGAATAAATCCCTATCTCTATCTCACCCATGCTAAATTCAAATCACTTTATGTGATTATTTCATAGAACCAATTAATCGCATAAAGCAAGGGACACCTGTACTAAAAATTCTCTAATTCAACTTTCCCACTTGCATATAAATACATCACATTGCCTTTGTATATGCATCTCAGCATCGCCATTAGTTGGCAAACAAAGCCTTATTACGTATCTTGTCGTGAAATAATAAAAGAAATACAGAACTGGCGTACAGACAACAATCTTAAAATAAATCATAAAAAGCTTGTTTATAGTAATTGGGAAAAACTTACTATTTAAAAGAAGAATCAGTCTCAATATTGGTAAAAACAAAATCACATATTCTGTCAAACTAAAATATCTTGGATTAATAATAGACAAAAAACTAACATAGACAGAACATACTGACCATATATACAACAAAGCTCTGATTTCCATCAATCTATTAAGCAATATCTCTGGAAAAGGATGGGGTTCAATAAAAAGACTATAAGAACCATGTATAATTGCTTAATTGAACCTACAGTATAACAACATATGCAGCAAAAGCTTGGGGATATGCTATATTAAAACAACATATTAAAAATAAATTACTTAGTCTACAAAGAATAATAGCCATAAAAATTTGCAATGCATACAGAACTTCTCGAACTAATGCAGTCTTAATAATTGCAGGCATATTGCCTATAAATCTCAGGTTTAAACAAATTATTTGGACTAACAAAGCTATTAACTATCCAAATAATATTTGTTTTGTAGATTTCTGTGTACATATTAGATTAAACTTCAACGGTAATGAATTAGCTAACATAATAATTCAAACCAAAATTGACATCTATTTACCGGTAAATCAAAATCAAATCAAACACCCATCATAATTCAAATACTATACGGCACTATTAGCAGCTTAAGTTTATTTCTCTTTACAAATATTTTCAGCAATCCTGCCATCCTCAGGATCCATTCTAAAAGCTTTTAGAATGGAACCTGAGGATGGCAGGTATATATGGCTGATAGTATTTGAATTATAAAAGTAAATATAAGCAGTTAGATTTAATAGTTAAACATCCATCAATAAATCATTTAATAAAAATAAATTTTAATGAGAACTGTCACATTAATCAAAATAACGAAATTAAAATCTTTACGGATGGATCTAAAATGAACGACAAACTAGGCACAGGAATAATTATTTATGACAGAAACAATACGACTCTTTATCAAAGATATTTTAAACTAAATCCATACTGCATTGCAATTCAACAAGTAGAAGTCGATGCATGAAGTATTGCCATACTTAATAGTCCATGCAATTCTACTTGTAGAATTGCATGGACTATTAAGAGCAATACTTTATATTAAATTTAATACAACAAAAGAAAGTTATAAAATTTTCACTGATAGTAAAATAGTCTTACAAATTATAAATAATCCTAAGAGTAAATATATAATTCAAGAAATGCATGAAATGCTGTTATCCATCACTAAAGATAAAAATATAATATTTCAATGGATAAAAGGGGACAGAAATAGAAGGAAATGAAAAAGCAGACTTATTAGCCAAAAAAAGCAGCCAATTTCGAAAATATAATAAAATTCAACAGAATTCCAATAAGTTTTATTAAAAATTACATAAATAATTTAATCATCAAGTGGCAAGAACAATGAAAAAATTCCAATATGGGAAGACAGGCTTTTGAATTCATACCAGATATCAAAAAATTCCTAAAAAACAAATATTTTACTCCTAGTGCTTTCATTTCTCAGGTAATTACAGGACATGGTAAATTTAATGTATATTTTAAAAGCTTTAATATTAAAAATACTGACCACTGCACATGCGAACAAGGCATTCAAGATGTTAAACATTTTATATTTCACTGCCCACTCTATGACACTCCAAGAGCAGATTTAGAAAAAGCATTAATCCTCAAAGGACATAATTGGCCTTGTAATCTACACCAATTTATAGATGTCAATGAAATATTAAAAGCTTTAAATAAATATCTAAACAAAACTGGTGCCTTAGTACCAAACTTCAATACAGCTTAAACAAGAACTTCAACTTATTAAATTTTTAGTAACAAAGTCAATAAACTATTTTCATATTTAAAAAAATAAAAAATAAGCATTAATTTCAATTATTGTTATTTTATCTCATATTCTCATTTTTGTTCAAAAAAAAAAATTGTTGTTACTAATTATATTTTATTTTTATTATTATTAACTACTATTGTTACATTATTTTATTCATTATTATTATTATTATTATTATTATTATTATTGTAATACTTTCTTGATACTGTATTCAGCCTTATATTTATTCAATTGTTACTATTAATCTTCAAATGTTACACACACTGTTATAATTGTATCATTTGAATTGCAAAATTTGAATTGCAATTGTAATCTGAAGAACCTGCCTTGGAGATTCTTCTTTTACATATTCTGCGGATAGCTACAACAGGAATAGATATAAATATCCAGCTCTTGTAAATGCTGCTGTTCGCTCTCATTTATCACATTAAATAGATACATATTATTTTTATATTTTTTATGTATCTATTTATATTTTTATAAGTTTTTGTTAACATGTTTATTGGATGCAATCTGGTAAATATAATTTTGTGATAAGGTTTGTTAATCTGGAAATAAAATTGATTTTCAAAATTATTATATTTATGCATTCTATTTGTTGAGACAATAGCGTATCAACTATAAGCCCTTCCTTTTTTTTGTAACTGCTGCCCTCCATATCTCTCGGCTATGACCCTCGGGTTCATTATAATTGGACAGCCCTGTTATAGATCAAAGATTATAAAAGAACCAGGGTCAAATTGGTACCATTTTTGAGATATACATACCTTTTTATGTGAATCTTTAATACTGTAGAACTGGTGACTGCACATTTGCATTATCAGTAAGGTAAAACTTTAACTCTAGTAAATAATCATTATAATAATCTATAAAACTGTATATCTTTAATATGTTACTGATTTAACTTCTGATCTTTTTGTGAATGTTGACCTATAATAGTACCAAATGAAAAAGATCAATCTATCACCAGACTTTAAAGTTAAGCTTTTACTATTTTGGAGTTGAAATCATCTTGCAGCTCATTTTTGTATTTTTTGTGTCTGTTACACCTCTTTTGTCATTTTATTACTACTATTCAATCTAACCAATGATCAATCTACATGTGCTATTTCTGTTTATTATAAAGAGAAATGATTGTTGGAGTATAGTATCCATCATGAATGCTTTCACCAATAAAATTACCTAATTTTGATATATGACTATAGATTGGTATCTTGACCAACTGAGACATCTAATGGAAAAATTTAAGGACAAATGTATTTTGGTATTTTGTTTACAAACATGAGCTGTCAACCAATGATAATGGATGAGAAGACATCTGTAATTGGATTGATTGATGGCCAATTACTTACTCATTGCTATTGAATTTCCTAAGTCATTTGATGAAACTATCCATTGGCAAATGACTGTATAGATAAGAAAGGGAATATTCAGTTTTATTTTCTTGCCTGAGAAACAGTATAACATTGCAAACAATGTTGACTAAAAAAACACAGAGATACATTAAAATGGAGGATAGTACCATTGATTTATGTGTTATTTTAAGGAGTATATATCCTTCTTAACTATTCAGTTATGCATAATTATCATCTGAGAGATAGATCATTAGCTTAACTCTACCAGAAAAATTATTTGAAGTACCACTGTCTTCTAATTAGAAAACAAAAATAACAGCCTTTTAGATAGGAATAAGAAAATTATAAACTTTTCATTAAAGTTTAAATAAACTTTAATGAAAAGTGCTTTTGTTATACACCTAGTGAATTTAAACATATATTTTTGAATTACAGTATTCGAACTGACAAGGATATATACCAAAAGAGCTTTTCATTAAAGTCTATTCAATTAAGTTTATAATTTTTTTATTCCTATCTAAAAGGAAGTTATTTTTGTTTTCTACCAGAAAACAAACATTCCAGGTGGAGACATCACACCATCTATTGAATAAGTTATAAAGTTTTGCTGGTATTTGAATTTTTTATATTTTTTAGAACAGTTATTTTAAAAAAATTAATAGTAACAAACACTAAGTGCAACTCATACCAAAAGGATTTATAAAGTTTCATTGTATAGTCTTCAAGATATTTCAGTCTAAAGTGGTACATGACACTAATGAGGATAAACAAATTATTATACAGATTATAAAAATACAAAGTTATTATTCTGAATTTCAGTATCTATCTATCCGTCTATCTAATAAGTGAAATAAAGCATATTGATGATAATACTATATCTGATGAATTCATATGAATTTAACAGATACATACTGATATATTTGCATTAGCAAAATTTTTAATAACTTTCATCATTTATATTCTGTAATTATTTATCACCACATAAGCACAGGTAGTCCTCGACTTATGACAGGGTTCTGTTCTAATGTCTCCATTGTAAGTCAAAGACTTTTTTAATTCTTGATTTGTTTGATTTCTGCTTTAATATTTTCATAAATTAAGTTTCTATTTAATTTAAAATGGTTAAATAAAGCTTTCCTTGCCTTTTTTTTTATGTTGGAATTTTCATCAGTAGTAGTATATCTCTTACTGGACATGACAGAGTTATGACAAGATACAATAATAAGGCTTTGATTGCTGATTAATGGCAATGCATATACAAAAGCAATGTGATATATATATGTATATGCAAGTGGCAAAGTTGAATTAGAGAATTTTTAGTAATAATTTTTGGCCATTGTAGGTTGGGTCTTCATAAGTCGAGAACTATCTGTATATTAAGATCAAATTTAATTCTGCAAAAAATTTTTATTTATGAAATAGATAATTTTGTTCAAAATTTGCATATTGCAACTTTGAAATTTCAAATATTTATTTTTTAGAGCATTGCATGATGTGAAAGCTACTGATATGGGAAATAATTTTGTTCGCTATAAAGCTGAAGTAGATTTTGATGGACGTGAACTAAGTAGGTCATATCTAGATTCTCAAGATTTAGAAATGTTATTAAAAGTAAGTAGATTTTAAAAATCTTTTATAAATCAATAAATCATAAGAAAAAAATAAGGAATATTGTTGAAAATAATTTACATGAGCAATAGAACTTTTATCTAGTATAAAAAAAAAATAAACAAGTTTGTGCAGGAAGAAAAGAATGGATATTTTCTCTTTAAATAAAAGCCATTAAGATCAGAAATTACAATGAAGAGTTAGTATCTAAAAGCTATTAAACTGATTAATTACAATGAAGAGTTAGTATCTAAAAGCTATTAAAGTGATTAAAGAGAGTGTGTGTGTGTGTGTGTGTGTGTGTGTGTGTGTGTCTGTGTGTGTGTGTGTGTGTCTGTGTCTGTGTCTGTCTGTCTGTCTCTGGAAACATTATCTTTAATAAAAAATTGTTCTTGCTTTAAGTGTTGATTTTCGTATTTGAGTATTTTTCTGAATATAGGATTCAGGAACAATCAGTTATCATATAACAACCAAATAGTTTTCCATCTCTTGTAACTGATAAGTAAATTTGGATTAGATAGAAATGCAATCTAATATTAATTATAGATTATTCCTTGAACCATGGGGAAATTAATATTAGCATAGTTTCAAGAATGATTTGATCTTGAAATATCAAAATCAATCATTCTACAGTCAAATTTAAGAAATTATTTGAAAAACAATATTATGGAAATTAATATTGTAGAAAACCACTGCTTGATATTTATCTTCCAGTTCATTTGAACAGTATTCAGCACTTAGGAAAAGCTAAGAAGGGCTCTCAGGCTTGAAAATATCCTTATTAATAAAGGCTGTAATATCTATATTTCAAAAAAATAATTACAGGTAGACCTCGATTAATGCGAGTTCAAGTAATGCGATATTCGTTTTAGTGCAACTTATAAAAAGGATACTGTTTTTCATTTAGTGTGAGCAAATATTTGATTAATGCAAGTTGTAAGCATAAACCAGTCTTACTAATTCTAATCAAGGGCTCTCAGGCTTGAAAATATCCTTATTAATAAAGGCTGTAATATCTATATTTCAAACTAACAAATAACTAAATATTTCAAATAACTACAGGTAGACCTCGATTAATGCGAGTTCAAGTAATGCGATATTCGTTTTAGTGCAACTTATAAAAAGGATACTGTTTTTCATTTAGTGTGAGCAAATATTTGATTAATGCAAGTTGTAAGCATAAACCAGTCTTACTAATTCTAATTCAAATTAATGTTAATTTTCGATTAGTAAAACTGGACGAGGAGCAATCCAAGAACAGTCACTTGGCTTTGAAGGTGTGAAACACCAGAAAGATGGGATTTTTTGCCGTTAGCTGTTTAACATTACTATTATTCAGCTTTGTTATCGTATACATACAATATAATACAGAAGTTTTTCTTTTAAAAAGTATCAAAATAGATAAAACAGTATAGTACAGAATTTTCTTTTAAAAAGTATCGAAATGGATAAGAGAAAGAACTTCTGATGATAAAACAGGAAACGAAAAAAAGAAGAGGTTAATGATTATGCTAATTTGCCGTAAAAAGTATCGAAATGGATAAAAGGAAGAACACTTTTGATGATAATCAGGAAACGAAAAAAAGAAGAGGTTAGTGATTACGCTACAGCAAAAAAATGGGAAACGAAAAAAAGAGAAGTGATTACGCTACAGCAAAAAAAAGGATGTGAACGAAAAAAAGAAGAGGTTAGTGATTACACTACAGCAAAAAATGGATTGACATAAAAGCAGCGTTCAACATCCGCTTTTGATTCGCTATTTTGGTTTTGATTTGGCGGTTAGTTTGATGATGAACAATGATGTAAAATATGAAAATAAATATTTCTTAAACAGTTAGTATTGTAGTTATTCATCGTGAGGTTGGCTAATGGCCAGAATCTCACAAAGCAAGAACCAATTGCCATATTTTGCATATAGTTAATACTTTGAATAGTGTGAGAAATTCATGGGACCTATTATTTGCACTAATTGAGGCCTACCTATACATCTAATGGGACAATTATGCAGTATTCCAGATTTTGCTTATGCCAGATCTATCTTCCTAAACTCTAAAATAGTTTTCTGAATCTTAAACTTAACAATAATGAAATAATTAAAAACCAATTGGAAATAACAACATAATTACAAAAAATAATGCTGTTAGGATTAAACAATATAGGTTCACAATCCCTTATTTGAAACCCCTGAGACTAAATATGATTTGGATATTAAAGTTGTAAGACTTATAATACTGGAAAAAAATGACTAGGATCCCAGTATTAATTTAAAATATAATTGTTTATGATTGATCTAATTTAAAATAATTTTTTATGACCATAATAGTAAATTTTATAACATATATCAGTCTTTAATATTAACTGAATTTGCAACTGGGAATTGTTATACATTAGTGTGTCCAAAACTTTTAATACCTGCATACCCCTTTTAAAATTTTAGAAACACTGCCATAATCCCATCTCAGACAAATGCAATTTGAGAGAAATTATAATAATAATTTATTCAAACATGTAAAGTACTAGTATATAAGCCTGTTTATGGCAGGAAGAGGTCAGTCCTATCTTTTCAAATTATGCAAATATTTATGATTGATTAAAAAGATTAGCCAACAATCTATCTACTACTAAATCTGTTAATAACTGAGTGGATAAAATGAGGACTGCCATAGGCTAATCATATCAGTCAAGTGCAGACTGTTGAGAATAGCAGCCTGAATCCAGACGACCAATATTTTCCAAGGGTTCCAGTTTGATCTAACTGGGTAATTGATTATTGATCTATCTCCTGGTCCTCTGTATGGAAAGTCATAATGTTTCCACACAGTCAATCCAGTTGACAACATAACAAAATAGAACTAACAATATAAATTTAAATTACAATATTTTCCAATATTGTAATTTAAATTTCCAATATTTTCCGAATTTAAAATCCAGGAGGAAAAATTTTAAATATATTTTCTTTTGATAATTTTCAATTGTGCTTTAAATGATGCAATTTTTTTGTGGTAGGGACCCGAATAATAATAGGAGCCCAAAAATTTTAAGTTCTGCCAGTGATTACAGTAAATGCAATCTCTGCCAGTTCAATTAGTTTATAAGAAGAAACACTGGAATGTGGTAATGGCTCATGAGATATCTTAAAAGAACAAAGCATTACAAGCTGATGTCCATTCATGGGAAACTTCTTTCTTCACATATTGTGATGCCAATTAGGCTTCATATTGGTGACTGGCTATATCATTACTATTAGTGGTGCTGCAGAAAACAGGAATGTATCTCCACCACAAAATTGGAGTTTCTTGCAATGATGATCTGCATGAAAGAGTTCTTGTGGCTGAAGATGTTTTAAAGGAGTTTTGAGCAGAGGCCATTATAGAAGAGTAACTTACCATATTTTCAGATAATAAAGGTGGAATCAAATTGGCACAAAATTCCATCATGTCCAAGCAAAGCAAACATTGAAGTGCAAAAGTTGTGTGTATGAGAATTCATCTGCAAGAAGGAATTGTCATTGTTATGTGACATTTGAGACAAACATAGCAGACACACTAACAAAAGGGCTATCCAGTTTGAAGTTTGAAAATCTGCATAGAAAATTGGGAATACTTGAAGACTCATCAAAAGGGTATTGCATTGTCAAGAGGGGTGTTAGAATAATAATTGTTTGCCCTAAACAATAATATTTGTGATGGTACACTGTAAGTTTCTTGTTCATAGAGGGCACTTCTCTCTTTGAGAGAGACAAAAAATGGCACCAATCATGTAAACACAAACTTAATAACAGCAATAAAGTTATAGTAAGTTAGTTGGACGAAACTCATTCCTATTTAATCACACTCATGAAGCCTGGCAGTATCAAAGAAGAAATAATAATTATTTTTAATAATCTGATACACACTGACCCAGACCCTCCATTAAAATTTATGAAATTTGCAAACCTCCTTAGTCAATGGGGTATCTTGGGTTGATAAAAATACTGTATATAAAGTCATTCAAACAAAATTTTGCAGAAATCTTACATCATGACAAGTTTGCATTTATTGTTAGTGACACCTACAGTCACATTAATTTTGTATCACAATGGCAAAATTATAGTATGATGATAAATCAAATTTGCAATTAAGAGAAATGCATAGCTTTCCTGCATGATGAAAACACAAAACTAAATTTTGGAATGCTTTAGAGACTGTTTATATTTTTAATTTCTAATTTTTAGAATTTTTTATTGTGTTTTGTTTTTAAATTTAAACTAGCATCATAATAAAACAATCTTGGTAACTCAAGCATGCAGCTTGAAATTATTTCAAATACAGTTATACTGTATGCTTTCAGAATTGTTGAATTTGAAATTGTTCTTGCTATGTCATAAACCTATTTCTATGACTAGATACTGACCAAACAGATTTATAATGGAATTTGTTAAAAAAAATCAGTCCCAAGCATTATAATAATTTTTAATAATATTAAGTTTAAACAGTTAAATAACCACTAACAAAGTGGACCATTCAAGTTCTTTAATTTGTTTCACGAATCAAAGAGAAGTTCTATAGAACTTTTCACATTTTTGTGTGAATGTTAAGCCCTGAAAGGGCCAAAAGATATGATTTTCTGGCTTTGCATTTTCCTGCATCAGATTATCTTTGTCAATGGGAATGAAAGGGCCAAAAGATATGATTTTCTGGCTTTGCATTTTCCTGCATCAGATTATCTTTAAACTATAAAAAGATATAAAAAGATTTAAAAAAAATCAGTCCCAAGCATTATAATAATTTTTAATAATATTAAGTTTAAACAGTTGAATGGTCCACTTTGTTAGTGGTTATTTAAGTTCTTTAATTTGTTTCACGAATCAAAGAGAAGTTCTATAGAACTTTTCACATTTTTGTGTGAATGTTAAGCCCTGAAAGGGCCAAAAGATATGATTTTCTGGCTTTGCATTTTCCTGCATCAGATTATCTTTGTCAATGGGACTATAAAAAGATCTTGTCTCTTGTATGTAAGATACAAGAGACAAGATAGCTTTAATACCATTATCTAATTTTATTTTCTTATTGGATATATTTATCAAATTCTAACATCAATATTGGAAAAAATAAAACTGCTTTATTTAAAATTTACTGATACTTGCCATTAAACACAAACATTTAATACATTACATAATGGATTAATTAGTGCTGAAATATCAAAAAAACAAATTATGATTTGCAAGATGTCTCTAAGATATAATTCATTTAAAATGTTGGGATCTGTTTTTATATTTAATAAAGTGAAATTAGAAAAGTTTTTATTGTCTGATTTGCTGTATGACATACTGTTAATGGTTAAGCATCAAATATTCCAAATATCTGTTTCTTTGATTATTAACATCCAACATCTATCTTCTAGATCAGGGGATCAGCAACCTACAGCACACATGCTACAACTGGCACATGGAACGATTTTCAATAGCACTCGGACTGAAGTGAAATGAAGTAAAAAATTATTTTTGTGCATGATATTAGCATTAAGACATACGAGTAAAGAACCATGCAAACAGATTTACTGTTAACCAAAGCAAACTTCAAAAGTATGTGGAAGAGCTCAAAGAAAAGTTTGCAAAACAATGTGAAGACTTCCAAACTCACACACATATATTCTCTTACTTTATCAGACCTGAGTTAGGCAGCCATTCTAGTATTGCACAGTACTACTTTGGGGGCAGAGCCTAACAGTTTACCGCAAAGTTTAATATTAATGCTATTCTTGTAGTCCTACTTCGATGACATATAGAATAGCTTACATGACATCAGCATGGTAAATCTACATTATCTGGAGAGCTACTGTAAATCATTGGTAACAGAAAGTAAGATGAATGCCATAGATTTATTTTTGTTGTTCAAAGCTGAATACAAAATATTTAAATGTGAGAGAGAGTTTCGAGATCATAGAATCCATTTGATAATTTCGTCAGAACTTTTTATTGAATTTTTATATCAACAAGCATCTAATGTATATCATAATAGAAAACTTACTTTCTATAAAAAAAAACATAAAAATTTATTGTATTTAGCACTTGTTCTTCAACAATCCAACGTTCCTATTTTATGTAACAGGAAATTTCCAACATTCCATAGAAAACATTTTCAATAGTTTGAACCAGTTTTCCCATTAGCCAAAGCAATGAATGTGTAACTAATTCAATCATCAGTCATTTATTCTGTTATATCAGCTTTCCACTTGATAAACATGAACAATTAGATACGAAATTACGTATTATCATTTTATATTTTAAAATCAACTATGCATTATTAATATAAAATGCGAAAGAATGCTAATGTGGAATTTGACAATGCATTGCATTTTGGTTTAATGTTACCTGTGTTATAAATTTCGTAATGAAATATTCAATATTTCTCTGTTTAATATGATTTCAAAGAAAAAAAACAAAAAAAGCAAAGAAATTATTTCATTCAATAAACTCTTGATATTTAACATAAAATTTATCAAATAGCAAAAAATATAAGTAAAACATATTTATTAAAATCAGTTCAAAAATGAAAAAAATAACCTCGAAAAGTTGGCTGAAAGTGAAAGCAAAAGGCAACATCGTCCAAATGTTGCCTTTTGCTTTCACTTTCAGCCAACTTGATTTCTTGACTAACACTTATTGGTGGATGGAACAAATTAGGGGCATGGTAATTATATTGGTACGTCACTTTTGCTACCACCCTCAAAACAGCTACAGCATATGACAAGAATAGCAATTCATGAAGAAATTACTACTTCGCTATAACTAATGACGTCACTACTGTACAGTAAACTTGCTTTGCATTAACTTACCACAACCCATGAGAATGGCTACCTAAATTAATCTTGCAAAGTCGCGGATTAGAACGAATGTTGATATTATTAATTAAAACTAAGCCTAACGGTTCTAGCGACTCTGCAATCCAGAGTTCGGCCTGAATCAGGTCTTAAACTAAGTTCTAACTTAATACTAATTAACTACAAAACAATCTAACACCTAAACGAAAATGGTAATCGGAACTTATAACTAGAAGTGCCGATTGTTAGACTAGAACAAAAAACAATGATGTTAGAACTTAACTAATAATTAAAGAAATTCTAAAAACAAGTTAGATAATGAAAAATATAAAATGTATTAGACTCAAACACTTACAAAAGTGTTAATAAATGCTTTATTGAAACTCTAATAAAGCTACAAGTAATTAATCAACAAAACTTGTTTAATTCAATTCAAAATCTCAACAATAGATTATTCACAACGAAAAAGAACCTTAAATACTATTTAACTTCTAATACCTCCACGTCCGATACAAACTTCAAACAATAGTCGATCTCTACAAGAAACTCAATTGTCACTTCCACCAATTCTACGTCTGGAAATTCAGCACCTCAAATGCTTGTCGATTGCATCATCCTTTTATAGTACTCGAGTGACGAACACCGCCGCACTCACTCATTTACATACTTATACGTAACAAGTTCAAAGTTATTAGTTTACAGAGTATTTCATTCATGTCATTATCTTTACAATTTATTTATATATCGAACAAAAATACTGATACGGATCATTCTTATTTTCACATATCAGTTCAG
>AYEL01081712.1:0-106454 GCA_000484575.1 Olivierus martensii | reverse complement strand
TTTTTAGCTTATGTTGAATTTACAGTTTGGTGCTTGGAATGTTTTTCTGGGGAACCCTTCAATTTTCTGTCAATAAAATTATGTTGTTACCATTAATAGGCCCAAAAAATTTCAAATTGATTTTAACGATATACTTTACCTGGTTTTACCAATGTGCAAGTCTCACTTTTGAGTTGGCTACCATGAAATTTGCAGTGGTAGCCAATTGTCTACTTAACTTTTTGAAATTTGTCTGCCTGCAGTTGAAGAAATTGGAATATAAAGATCTGTGAATGATATAAAAAATAAAATAAAAAAGAATTTAAGTAACAAATATAGGTATGGGATTTATTTCTTTATATATGCAATTGATATGATTAATTTTGATGTTACTGCAAGATTTTAGTACAATTTTATATTGGCGCCATATGAATGAAAATAGTACAGATCAAAAGATGATGACAAATTGAGAAAACTTTCCAAATAGACTGCACTTCTATCTGGTATGGGTATCGAGAAAATGAAAGAGGAAATTATTTCTCCACGTGTAGTATCCATCAAGGTAGTACCTAAACCAGTGTCTGCTGCCATTTTGAAATAAGAGATACAGTAGCTTTTGGAATAAATCTTTAACACAATGAAAGTGTCCATTCTTGCTTTAATCATCAATGCTCACATACTTTTAATCATCATACTCACATACAACGAAATATAACCATGAACTGTAGATTAAAAAATGCATTAATTCTTACACTTCAACACAAAAAAACACACTTCAATGGCAGAAATATTTAATAACAACTTGCTTACTTTTAGCAATAATCAGTCCTATACAGCACTAAAGCAAGTGGAATATTTTTTATTGTGGCATAACGTTTTCGAACCATATGCGGTTCCTCATCAGTGCCCCACATACAAAATAGAACATTAACTCAATGAAATACAAAATACGATTATTAATTTTAACACTAAATGAACACACTGACTACTTAAAAAAACTGTAATGCACATACAAGTTATTCTTTATTGCTGTTCTGACAACTGATAATTATACACTAGTTCAAAACTAGCAAAATTGGGAAGGGGAATGGAATATATCGAATGCTGGAACGAGCAAAACAAACATGAACATAGACTTAAGTTACATTCACAATATCAAAATTAATTTAATTTAACAAATTAACTTAAGAAATTAACATACCAGAAATTAATACCATTCAGAACCTCATAATTAACTTTCAAAATTAACAAAGACTTTTTTTTCCTTATCTTTTTTTATACAATAAAACCTGTCTAAGCTGGACACTATAAAGCCGGAAACTTGCTCAACATGGAAAATATTTTTATTTGCAAACAACTTCCATAGAAATATCAAAGAAAATATCTGTATGATGCGGAAACTAACGTGCAAACGGAAAGCATTTTAAAATTTTGCTAAAGAACACCTGTATAAGATGGAAAAATAATAATTTTTTCCATCTTATAAAGCCAGTTTTGATTTTGAAACCATTGGTCAACCTGAACAAGGAATAGAAGAATTTTCCGAAATATCGCACCTTGATTGAAATCAGATTTTTAAGATAACTTGAAGACATTATTATGCAGATAAATGCTGAAGAATATGTCAATATTGATAAAAACTTTTTAATATAGGCAGGCTATCAAACTGAGTGATTTGATCCAATCAAGAAGAGAAAAAATTCTATAAATGAAGACGACAGCAATGAAAAAGGATTGGGAAGAGACTTTCTAGAAACATAAGAATTATTAATTCCCTAATGTCAAGATAGAGAGCATGGCAAATTATTAATTCTCTAATGTCTAAAATTTTTCCAAAAAATGAAATTAAAATATTGAAGATTTGCCTTCCCCCCAATTAATGATTAAGTATGAAATTGGTAATTTCATTGTGTTAAAGATTCATTCAAAAAAACTATACATTAGGAGAATTAAAGATTTGCACCCATTAATAGTTGATTAAAATACAAATCAGCAATTCCATTGTATTAAAGATTCATTCAAAAACTAAAATTCTAATTTTCCACTTCCATATTCAAAAAAATTTTCTTGACTATCGCGCCACCTGCTTACACGAAACTGAGAAACTGGTTAATCTTGATTAACTTAACTCGTATGAACACCAAAATTATTCAGATTACTATATTCCCAGTTAACTTGATCGGGGTTACTTTTATCCCGATTAACATTGCTAATATGAATGTAGTATTAACACTCAAAATTTTTCTTGAGAACAGTTATTCTAGCAACCTATATAATGTAAAAATTACACAATTAGGTAGCATATTACAGCAGTATTTCAAAATGGCAGCAATTATACCAAAATCCCTCACTTTATATTCAGAACTTTTCATTTAAATCTATGAAATAAGAAACTTCTAATTGGTCCAACTGTGAAAGATATTACAAAATATAGTATACACAGTTATTTCAGTACTTCTAAAGGGAAAATAACAGCAGTATCTGAGTTACAAAAGTTACATATGAATTAAGTTCATAATTTGAGAAGTGCATGCATATATACCATATTGGTTGTTAAGTTCAGATAGTTCTTGATTTGCAACAGGAAATAGTAATTGTAAATGCCCAAAATTTATGGATTTCTCACTACTAATATTTATTAGGACAGTATACATTATCTTAATAGACATAATGAATACAAAACTACATAACTACATTTTAATCAGACAAAAAAACTTTCTATATATAAGACCCTTAGATTAGGGACTCGAACCCATGGAACTGCATTATCACAGAATTTATTGATTACATCATCATGAATGGTTTTAAGTCTAAATAGTTATAAGTCAAGGACTAACTGTATTTTGAATATAACCCCTGAATATAGAAATAGGAAAATGAAAAAATACTAGTAGCTAAGAATATATTACTACAAAGAAATTATATCATTGTTTGGTATTTTCCAATCATTTTAACATGTTTCCTATAAACTAAAAACACAAACACAATAAAATGTGTTAAAATAATTGAAAACAAGTTACATATATTATTTTAGAACTAAACAAAACTTTAAAAACAAATAATTACTTATCAATAGTTATTTTTTTAAAATCTGTTTAAAGTTCTATTAATATAATTGAAAAATTTTTATATCATTTGAAATCAATAATTTCATTTAAAATTTTTATGATGAGTTTTAATGTAGAGACAATATTGGAAAATTAAGAGATTAGGATTTTCATATATTGATCAGTTTCATAAAGAACTAGATATCTTAAAATTCTCAGAGATGACAGATATAATATTTTGTTTTAAGGTGACAGAAGAATTTTTTTTCATAAAAATCCAATAAAAAGTGCTAATCAGAAGTCTTGTTAAAGGTATTGGGTTGTCTGAAAAGTCATGACATATTTTTTCTATTTTAAAAAGTATTTATTTATATAAAGAACAAAGATAAATCAAAGATATATTGCCCATTTTGCTCAATAATCTTTTGCCATCTTTCAGGGAACTTCATAATTCCTTGTTCATAGAAGGACCTCTTTATCAGCAAAAAACTGAAGGTGCTGATTTACAGCCTCATCTGAATTGAACGACATACCACACAAGGAGTTTTGAAAAGAGCAAAACAAGTGGAAGTCTGACAGCACAAGGTCAGGCGAGTATGATAAGTGTGGTAACACATCCCATCCAAGCTCCAATATTTTTTGGCAGGTGATCAAACTTGTGTGTGATCTTGCATTGTCGTGATGGAACACAACTCCTTTACGATAAATGAGCTCTGGACATTTCTGGATGACGGATTCGTTCAAAATGTTCAATTGCCAACAGTACACTTCTGAATTGATTATTTGGTTCTTTGGTAGAATCAAACACCTTTGAAATCCCATCATACTGAGAGCATAATCTTCCTCTGATGAATGTCTGCTTTCAATGTCATTTGAGGCAGATCATCATGCCAGGACTAAGACTGTTTGTGCACCACACTGTTGTAAACAATCCACTTCTCATCACCAGTTATCAATCGCTTCAAAAAAGAATCATTTTCCTCACGTTTAATGAGCACGTCGCAGATGTTTATGTGTGCCATCAAATGAACTTCTTAGAGTTCATGAGGAATCCAAATATCGAGCTTGCTTATGTATCCCAGCATATTCAGGTGGACATGAACAGTTGAATGATGGATGTTCAATATTTATGCAATCTGTCATGTCATGTAACAATGGTTTGACTTAATGCCTTTATTTTATCGTCATCAACCTTAGTTGGCCTTCCTGATTGAGGTCAAAGTCACCAGCACAGAATTTTACAACCATTGTTGGCAGTAAAGCATTGTCATCGTAAACTTTATGCAACTTTTCACAAGCCTGACATATGTTTTCCCTTTACAGAAATAAAACAATAAAATATGGCGAAAATGCAAAGAAAATCACAACAAGCACTTGAAGCAGGATAAATACACTCTTTCATTATTAGATATATATAATATATACTGCATATACTAATAATATTATTGTTTTCTGGAAATGTTTTCTGCCTACTATGGCCCTCCTCAGCTGGTAATCTCAAGTTTGAGGAGGGCCATAGTAGGCCAAAAACTTTTCCAGAAAACAATAGTATTATTAGTATATGCAGTATATATTATATATATCTAATAATAAAATAGTGTATTTATCCTGCTTCAAGTGCTTCTTGTGATTTTCTTGTGTTATTAGAAGCAGCAGAATTCAGTTGTTTGTAGTTATGAAAATGCAAAGTTTGGTCTTCCATCTTTAACTTGTCATATAATTTGTAAAATATAAAAAAATGGATCAATTTTTTTAAAAAATGAAGCTAAAACTATCAGCTGTTAAATGAGATAACAATAATATAGATACGAATAACTCTAGTCCTTCCAAAAATGAACAAATCAGAATCTGCACTTCTCAGAAAACTTAATTCTTCCATTTTACCTTAACTCCTGTTTCACATTAGTCAGATTACTTATAATCAAACAACTTGATGTAAGCAACTTGAAAAGATTTTACTAATGTGAACATCTCAAATTTTATTTGAACTCAAATAAAATGGAAAGGTCTTTTCAAGTTTCAAGTAAATACACATTCATTCTACCTGATTTGAAAGAAAACTTGAATGTGAAACTGATATTTTGACATAGTTTCAAACTGACTTGTGCTGATGCTTCATGAAACAAAACCGGATTGGTTAAAGTGAGATTAATACAAATGAAAAAACTTTTTGGATTAAAAAATTTCTATCAATCTAATTATACCGGATTGGTTAAAGTGAGATTAATACAAATGAAAAAACTTTTTGGATTAAAAAATTTCCTGAAAAAATACAAAATATGTTCTATCAATCTAATAATTACTCATTAAAATTTTTTAATGTCTATATCTAATACATTTTTATGTCATTTTTTTAATGTCTATATCTAATTTTAATTATTAGACAATGTAAGGATTATATCTTATGTTATGAATTAAAAAATAAAAATAAATGATTTTTCTAATATGGCTTCACCTCTACAGTAACAATGTTATTTTTGATTGATAATAATTTAATATAAAAACAAATGGATATTTTTATTAAAGCAATTATGGATAGAACTATCTATTATTTTGACATTTAATAAAAATATTTTTTGGAATCAAAAATGCTTCATGCTTAATATGTTTGATATCTGATAAGAAACTTAGAATGAGGTGCTAGCTTTTAGCAATAAAATTTTAGGGACACAAAACACAAAAATATTGTAAATACAAATGCAAGAAAATATGCTATAGATATGGTCATCACTTTACAATTTTAAAACCTGAGAAGACCTTCCAATAATTAAGAAGAAAATATAGGAATATTTGAAAAGAGCATCTAAAAAGGACAGCAAGATTTTAATATGCCTTAGATAATAAAACACCTTTAATCAACGAGTTTATAATCAGTACCACTTATGAAAAGATTGTTACACTAAAATCATAACGTTTAGAGCATTTTTTCGTTTACTTCTTTTAGTAAAAGTATTCTTATACATTAAAAATTTTTCGAGAACCAATTGCTTGTTTCGGAATTTGTACATTATATGTATATATGTATGTATGTATGTATGTATGTATGTATGTATGTATGTATGTAAGTATGTATGTATGTATGTATGTATGTATGTATGTATGTATGTATGTGTATGTATGTATCCAGATTTACATCTATCCAATCATTATCGATCGATTAAATTAAGCACAATATACCTGTTAAGAAGAATGCCATAAAAAGCATAATGTAAATTATAGGTGCGCGTAAAATTTAAAAAAACTATGCAAAATCAGTCGTCGTTGATCAATTCCACGGCTTAACAAAATCATGCACGAATAATTAATTAAATTTGGTTTTCGTCCTTTGTCTATAATAGATACCGGCATCCACTAAAAATGAACTTTTGAAACCACATATGGCAAAAAAAAATGTAACAATGGATAGGTATACAAACTAAAGATCTATACTTTTCACATTCGATAGAACTCGAATTAGAAGCAAAGATCTTGGCAAATCAATTACTACAAAAATATTCTAATTTACAAAAGGGACAAATTACCAATGCCAATTGTTTACGTTAGTAGCATCGGGTCTCTCTTCGACGATCCATCTGGGATCTCCTTCGCCCCATTTAGCCATCTTTTAATTCCAAAGCGCAAGTAATAAAAATAAATGGTGAAACCACGTTTTACCAAATCCAAATAGCAGAATGCTAGAAATTTCTAGATTAAGTAGTAGGAAGTGACGTAATTTATAAGGAGATGATATCACAGCAGCATGACATCTAGTGTCTTAATTTTGAAGTTGATAAATGAAAAATTAATCTTAACTTTTCGCAATTTTGAAACGTATCTCTTAGGCTGAGAATTATTTTAAAAATCAACAGAAAATACAGTTAAATTTATGTTGGTGAAACGAGTCTAAAATACAATAAAAAAAAATTAGAATATGCTAACGGTTGTCGGTTGGATTGGCCGCATTGAGATCCGCTACGAACTATAGAGGGCGCTACATGCAGGCGCAATGGCCATGGAAAAGGTGAACAACATAGCACAGAAAGCTTGTCAGCGGGATTGTTATATCTAGCGTTCAATAATCTCGTACGAAATTCTGAAAATTCTAGTATTTTTATGTATTTTTAAAACCATTCTCGTACTTACCATTAATCAAAACATACTAAAAGGGTTGGTTAGAGAAGGAATGTGGTAAACATGATAAACTTTTTTTTGAATTTAGAAACATTCACGTACCAAATAATAAATATTTTATTATTTTTTGGTTTTACTATGTTAATTTTTCATTAACTTGAATATTATTCGGAATCGGATAATAAATCAATTCCTTCAATGCTGATTTCAGCTGAATCTAATTCTTCAGCTACGGATATATTAGCACTATCGTTATTTTCATTATTCAAATTATTAATTTTAATTAAAATGATAAAACTTGATTGATTTTTCCAAGGAATCGTTAATCTGTCATCAGCGATTCAACATTTTTCTGATAATGTTTTTTATATGTTTAAGACACGCTCGCTATATACTGAATATATTGTATAATGAATATAATTTGAGTTTTATTGAAAACCTATATTACGTTTACATTATTTTATTACAAGATTACTTATTATAATAATGTGATAAATATATTTATATTGCATTGATAAATTTGAAAAATTGAAAATTTAAAATACTGTGATGTAAATTTTGTAAAGTTTTTTTTTTTTATTTTTTCCTCCCTTCCCCTGGGGGTTATGTGAGTAACTTTTCCCCCGACGACAAACGCGAAGACCGAAAACGAAAGACAGGCGGTTCAGATCCGTATGGGAGCACCGCTGCAGGCTCCCAGTGACGGATGTGAGCACCGCCCGATTCCATGTAAGAGCCCACAGGCGGGCCCCCAGTGACGGAACTCGAAAACCACCAACGCGAGGTAACCCCTTTAGTCGCCTTTTACGACACGCGGGGTCAGACAGTCATTCTTTTATTCTAACCCCATACCCACAGGGGTTTGTAAAGTTTTTCTAGACTGCGTTTATTTAAAAACACTGCAAGTATTCCAATTGCGAAAGATACTGTACACTCCACAATTAGCTGTTAATTGTTTGAAATGGTTAGTGCTAAAAGTTAAAGTACTTTAACTTTTCTTACTATTTATTACTCCTAAATATAGCTTAAATATGTCCACTACCTCTTTACTTGAATAGACGAAGACTATACTCATTTCTCATTGATTAGAAACGAAGGGAAAAACTAAGAATATAAACTGATAGACTACTTTTTGGTTGAAGAAAAATTTTTTGTTTTTATTCTTAAAGAAAAGAATTCTGAAAATTATCGTAAATCTCGGGCACGAGATAGACGTAAGCTCGCATCTCGTGCATATATCTAAAATTCCTGTATGTTTACCAGAATTCTCGCATATACATTAACCTTGAAGCTTGTTCATGTGTTGGAGAGATTCACCGTTTGAATAGTTCCAAAAAAATCCGCTAGATGTCATATCGAAGCTTGGCGGATTTCTATAGGTGGCATTACCTCTTCGTTTCTTGGCAGTTGTTTATATTTTGTTAACTTTTTGCAATATGATTGAGTATACTTGGAAGCTGGTAAGTTTAGAATCTCCGTTTGTAACAATATATTTCGCTTACACTGTAATAGTATAAGTATTCGCGTCAAATTCCAAAAGATAAAATTATAGAATTGCGTCAAACCAATGAAATTTGTATTGCTTGTAATAGAGCAAATTTTATAAAAAGACCAGGTATCAAATCGGTGATGTTTTTCATATATAGTACAGTATACAGTTTTAGGGTTCATCCATAAACTACGTCACGCTATTTTGAACACTTTTTTACTCCCTCCCTCCCATTCAACTACATCATGCTACTTTGAATACTTTTTTATCCCCTCCCTCCCCTTCGTCATATTTCGTCACACTACGCTTGATCCCCCTGATCGTGACGTAACAAATTGGAAGACACCCTCCCCTTCTATTTAATATTTTTTCTCCAATTTTACGTAAAAAAATATAAAAAAAGAATAATTTTACATTGGCATTTTATTACATATATATTTTAGCTTACAAATACACTTTAGCAGAAGTGAATACAAATGTCTTAAAATTATATATCATATTTTATTTAAAAAATGTAGCTTCAAATATGTTACATTACCATCTTTATTTTTTTTAAAATAAAACATAAACAACGTCTAATTTCAGAATAAAATTAAAAATGTAACTGCTCTCTTCGGTGTTTAAATAACTATTAAACAAATTCTAAACAGACATAAGCAGTCCAGTACTTTTTTAACATAACCATTTAATCTGAGTAATGTTTTTGGCTTCTACGCCATCATCAGCTCTTTGTAAGAGCTGAAATCATTACATCGTCAACATATAAAAGATTTTTTTAAATTTTCAGGATTTAATTTTTTATCATAGTGATGTAAAATTACTGTATTTAACAATTTGTATACCATTATGTCACAATTTGCATGACTCCCTCCTTCCCCAACATCATTTTTCATCACAAATCTCCTATACCCTCCCTCTCCTAACAGTGTGATGTAGTTTATGGACAGACCCTTTATAGATTCTTATAATAATGACATACAGCATAGTCACAACTAAACGTTCAATCAGCGATCCCGCAGTATTAAAACGTTCATGTGAAAAATTTTGGTAGGTTGGAGTAAAAATCATAGACGAAATTCGACCCCCTTTTTCTTTATTCCCTATTTAAAAGCTCCTAAGTTTAATAATGAGGGTCCCATGTAAGTCTGAGGCCGTGTTTACAAATTATAAGACCCTAAAGTTGTGACTCAAAATCACTTTTTTACTATTTTATGCAAAACTTTTAGATATAATCAAATAATTTAAACCATTTTAGGTAGATAGTTCTTTGGTAAAGTTTTCTATATTAATCGTGAACTTTCTATCGATGCTATTTTTATTAGATGGCGGTAATGTAAACTTCTACCCCATTTTAGATGTCGTATTATTCGGAATCGAATATAGTCACTATAAATAAGCTGTGCCCTACCTTTACAAAGTTGTGTGATTTTTTCATTTCTGGAGATTTATCATAGGTTTGGCAGAACATCGAATTATTAAGTTTTTATATTGATTTATATGGAAAACATGCTATTAATTGTCTCTCATTCATTTATTTTTCCATATCAAATATATAAAATATAGAACTATAAAAATTATCATCATCAGTCAATCAAGAGTTATGCACAAATAGTATAATGGGATATATATCTTTCTGTTAAATTTCAAGTAAAATATATAGATTATATACAATACTGTAATATACTAAATCATTGAAAATATTATTCAACTTAAATTTGCTTTTCTTAATAAGATAATCTCGTCTTAAATCTATTTCAGTTTTATTTTAATCAAATAACAGAATACACAACAAGTAAATGCAGTTTTCTTTCAAACAAATCTTAAATTAACACAACACATGTTTAGTTTATTTATTTCATTGAATCACAGGCAGTACCGGCCTTCTCTATAAAGGGGCCCGAGTGCAAAAAACTTTTTGGTGCCCTAAAATATTTTTCTTAGGTAAAAATAAAGGGATTCGAAATAAACATATATTGTCTTTATTTAGGCTAAATATGCGATTTTTTTTTTTTTTTCTTGCTATTTCATTAATCATTTCGAAAAAATTACAATTTTTGGCAATTTTCTTTTCGATGCTTAATATAGCAAGTGTATTTAAGTGTTCTTCATGCATGCTTGACCAAAGATAATTCTTTCTTAATTTTAATTTGCTAAAAAGAATGCTTTGCGCTTGCTATAGTTAACTGGTAACATAAATAAAATTTTTAATATGGTTAGCACATTTCGAAATAATTCATTATAGTTATTATTTAATATATATTGCAATATGTCTTGCACATTATTTACAACTTTTTGGTCGGAAAAATCATGATCACTTGATTTAAGAATCATTCTGGGAATTAAAGCTTTTTTGCCAATTGGTTTCCTCCCAATCATTTTCTCAATCATTAATTTAGTGCTGTTGGATAATCAATCTGCTGTTGTCTTATTTCTTAACAACATTATTTATTAATTCTGCTTTTTTATACACAATTATTCTGCTTTTTATATACAATTAATTAAGAATAATTCCAGAAATTTCTATTGAATGTAATTAAATATTCCACTGGGATTAAAGCTTTTTGCCAGGGGTGTTGAGAGACATCATCAAGCCAGAGAAAAAATTTACATGGGCTTCGAGTAATTTTAAAGTTATAAGATTGGGGCAATTTATTATTCAGTTTTGGACTGTAATTTTCAGCACCATCCTTCTACAGTTAATTAGCATGTAAAACAAATTGTAGGATGATATCCAGGCCTCTGTGAATCTCAGACCTGGGGAATTTTAGTCCATCATCCCCCTCCTCTCATTGACCCTGCTTTTCGCTGCTTGTTTGAAAGTGTATTTACCTTGAGGCACACTACCATGAATCCCACTTAATCTTTTTGATGTCATTAGACATTCTATCCACTGGAAAATGACTGTACAGTTTAGAAACAAAATTCAGTTGTTTTTCTGCTCAAAAGTGTGATGTTAGTACATGGTGATTCTAAAGCCATTCAGTTAAGTTAAAATGAAAGAGTTTTGTGAATTAATGTATAATTATCATCCAAGAGATATTGTAGTGATGTTAAAATACAACTGAAACTATTTCTTCATTTTTACATATTCTTTATATATCTGAATCTGTCAGATAATAAATGAAATCTAATATTTTTGGTAATGTATAAAAAATAATGGTAATGTATGGAAAAATAACAGCAAGACCTTTGAGAATATTTACAAATAAAAGTATAATCTATCCAAGTTCAAAATCTTCTTGCTTGCAACTTATTTTTGTATTTTTCATTTCTATTACGCATTTTATTTACCTGTTTATTACTATGTTAGTCTTAGCAATGATCAATCTATGTGTGGTTATCATTGCTGCTCAGAGAACAATGATGACGTACAGTGCCGGCCTTCTCTATAAAGGGGCCAGGGTGCAAGAAACTTTTTGGGGCCCTAAAAAATTTTTCATAGGTAAAAATAAAGGGATTCAAAATAAACATATATTGCATAATATGTCTTTATTTAGGCTAAATATGCAATTTTTTTTTTGCTATTTCATTAATCATTTCGGAAAAATTACAATTTTTGGCAATTTCCTTTTCGATGCTTAATATAGTAAGTGCATTTAAGTGTTCTTCACGCATACTTGACCGAAGATAATTCTTTATTAATTTTAATTTGCTAAAAAGAACACTTTGCACTCGCTATAGAACTGGTAACATAAAGAAAATTTTTAATATGGTTAGCACATTTCGAAATAATTCATTATAGTTATTATTTAATATATATTGCAATATGTCTTGTGCATTATTTACAATTATTTAATATATATTGCAATATGTCTTGCACATTATTTACAACTTTTTGGTCGAAGATCAATTCTCGCAACAAATCAATTTCCAGGATTAGATATTCATTTACATCTTTACTATAAAGTTTTACAAAATCTTTTAAATGGTTTTCTGGTTTATTTTTCCTAATGTTTTTTATATTACTGATTAATTTAAAATCAGAAATAATCTAGGTATATTTTTAAATCTTTCATCTATTTGTACCATGACAGTATCAATCAGAATGTTGAAAAAGTAACATCTAAATTCCTCTACTGAGGGTTGTAAAATTCTTCTTCTTTTAGTTCGGGAAAATAACTCACAATGTTGAAAAAGTAACATCTAAATTCCTCTACTGAGGATTGTAAAATTTCATCATCATTTAGTTCGGAAAATATCTTTTTCAAATTTATTTTTCAGGGAAATTTTCTGAAATATTTAACTTTTGTGCTATCATTTTTGCATCATCTAAAAATGTGCTAAATTTTGATCTTAAATTTTGGATTTCATTTTTAACTTTATTTACTAAATTAAAAGCAGAGTCAAGAACAATTGTTTTTGCTTGAAATAGTTTGTTGATACTATTAATTTTTGACAATATCGTAAACCATGATGATAAGGATAAAATAAATGGCATTTCTTGTAATGAATCTAATAGACTTTTAGCTTCAGATACTGATGTGTAATCGTTATTTGCACTAATAAGTTCTAATGCATTAAAAATTTGTTCAAACTGTGTATACACTACTTTGACTGCGTCTATTTCGGCTTCCCATCGAGTATCACATAATGGTTTAAGTGTAATATTTAAATGCTTTTGTATAATTTCCCACCTTTTGTAGATGCAGAAAATAAGCGGTATAAACGTTGGAATATTTTAAAAAAAGTTTTACAATGTATTCTTGGAAGCAGCATCACAAATTATCAAATTGAAAAAATGTGATAAGCAAGGAATATAAATTGTATGAAGGTTTAAACTAAATATTCTAGATTGTACACCTTTATATATTCCTTTCATATTGCTACTGTTATCATATGCTTGCCCTCTACAATTCATATCTAAATCAAGGTCACCTATTCTTTTTAAAAGCATATTTGCTAGTCCTTCACCAGTCATATCAGTTACTTCAATAAACCCTATAAATGATTCATTTATAATTAATTTTTTGTCTAGAAAGTTTACATATCTAATAATTATTGAAGTTTGTTTCTTGTGAGAATTATCAGGAGTACAATCCATTTGGATACTGTAATACGTGGCTGCTTTTATATCGTCTTTAATTTTATTAAGGACTTCATTACCCAACACAGTAATAATTTCATCTTGAGATCTATGTGCAAATTATGCAGAATTCTTGTTTTCGTATTTTTAATTCTGTTTACATGAACCATTAGCACGGGGTCATATTTACCTAATAATTCTATTAGATTTAAAAAATTTCCATTATTCGGTGCTCCTATTGTTTCATGGGTCCTCGAAATGAGAGATTATTACTTTAAAAATAAAATAACATCTACAATTCTTTGAAATAGTAATTTTAAACGTTCCGTTTCTTTATTTAATTTGATTTGTTTTTTCAATGGTCGAGCATAAATTAAGCCTTTTAAATAATTCTTGCCAAGCAATGAAAGAATTAAAGTGACCAACAAAAACCTCATGATCTCGAATTACAGATGACAGTTTTCTCCATTTATTAAAACCATATATAAATCGTGTTGTTGATTGAACTTTTCCTCTTCTTTTGGAAAATAATACACATCAAAAGCAAAATACTGAGTTTTCAGCTTCTGAGTAAATTAACCAGCTGCAAAGCTGAGTTTCATTATTTGGCATTTTTTTAAATAGTAAGATGAAGAAAATGATCTATCTTCAGCATTCTTAACAAAAGCATCTTGATGATGATGTTTAGATCCAGATTTAACACAAAATAATCTAAATTTATCTGTAATAATATTTGGCCACAAACCTGGATCATTTATATTCACTTGATCACCAACGCTATTATCATTTTCATTGTTATTTTCTGTATCCAATATATTTCTACATTTTCATGGCAAAGTTGTGTAACTTGTTTAGAGTTTTCATCTCCAGTCGAAGCTTGAATTGCAGCTGCTGAAGTAGTAACAATTTCGTTATCAGATTTATTTTGTAGCCACAAATCCAAATTTATCTGTGATTTTTTGAGATTTTGCTTTTCTGCTAATTTCCTTTTTTGACACCCAGAGAGATACTTTCTTGGTATAGACATGTTCAAATAATATTAATTTATAAATATTTTAATTCCATGAAATAACAAAAAGTGAAATATATAGTTACTTTTTACAATATTACACAAAGAAACTATAAAATATATAATACTATATATTAAACAAGGAAAATATAACCCTCAATGTAGGACTGACTCAAAGAAACTGAACTGAAATTAACCTAGTTTTAGAAACCACAGAAGTTGGGAATTCCTCAATTCGAATAACAAAAATTAAATGCTTGCACCATCTAATGAAATTTGCAAGAATTAATTTGTAAAGTGGTGAGGAAAATGGGGTATACAGTAATAATTATGTTATTTTAAATAGTGTATAGTAATCTAATTTAAAAATAAGCTAAAATATACATTTTTTCAAATTAAATATATTTGAAAAAATTAATTACATAAAATAAAAATAAAATTTTAATATGAGCGTTTATCTACTATCGTTTATCTTTATAGCATTTATCTTTATGAGCATTTATCTATTTGCAAAAGATATGAGCGTTTAGTTTGTGATCATTTTGGGGTCCCTCAATCGTGGGGCCCAGGTGCATTGCATCCACTGCACCCCCCCAGAAGGCTGGCCCTGATGACGTATAGTCTTCGTGCAGAGGCAGATTCAATGGTGGACACACCACGCTCACGCCTGGGGCCCCGACTTCTGGGGGCCCGCAAAACCCTAACTTTACACATTTTTCTAATGCAATTATAATTATGTACAAGTTTTCAATCAATAGTAAAACTTGATAGTATGTTTATATTCACTTATTTTCATTAACAACCAAAGCCCAAATACAATGACAAACAATTACCGAATGCCAAATATGAATACTACATTGGCAACATTGCAAAAAGTATGTAGTAACTAAAAGCTAGAAAAATATTTATTTGAATATTTTCATATTTTAATTTCAAATAAAATTCTATACATTTATATTATATTGAATTTTTGCTGGAATAAAATATAAATAGTACATAATATGTTTTATTTATTTAAAAATATGGTCAATGTGTATTTTTATTCCCTTGATTCTCTCTATTTTTAAGGGGCCCAATATTTTCTTCTATGCCCGGGGCCTCAACTGGTCTTAATCTACCATTGTCTTCGTGAGAATTTTTACCAACAGAAATGTCTAATTTTGACATGTGATTACAGATTGGTATCTTGACTAATGAGGACATCTCTTAATAAAATTTTTAATCAACTTATTTTATCTACAGAGTTATGCCAACCACACAGATTGGATAGATTATCTACTTAAACTGGTTAAACAACTATTCATTTATTAAACTGAACTTTCCTGATGTCATTACAATGACAGTACAGGTCAGAAAGAGAAAATTCAATTGCTTTCCACATGAAAGAATGATATGACAACATGGAAGATCTAAAGTAATTCAGATATGTTACTACAGGTATAATTGCAATGATTATAAAACCCACAAAAGTAGTACCAAACGAAAGAGACAACTTATAGGTCAAAGTTGTGCACAATAGACTTTTGTTGGTCATGGTGCTTGGGCTGGGTAGGCTCCTCTCTTTTCTACTACTATAGGTCAAAGTTCATAAAAGAATCAGAGGTGAAATTGGTACTGTTTACGAAATATACATATCTTTTTATACAAATCTTTAACACAATGGAATCAATGACTATGTATTTAATTACGTGTCTGTAGGATGAATTGTTAACTCTAATAAATAGTCATTATTAAAGCAATCTATCTCGAATATATTATTGATTTGACTCCTGTTTCTTTTTGGTATCGTTGACTTATAGACTGACCTCTTGTTTGATAATACTTTTACCGGACTTTGTGTATTTTCATATCTACTACTCTTCTTTTGTTGTTTTATTATTGTTCTTTAATCTAATCGATGATCAATCTACAAAAAAATGTTCATAACTTCTGCTATACTGGAAGATAACAAAAACGAATGTAGCACGATTTAGCAGAGCAAACAAAAATTAAACGGGAACGTTTTTGATCCGTTCTAGGACCATCTTCAGCTGTTAGACTTTAAAATCACAGATAAATAAACATGTGCCATGTGATATGAGCATTAAGCCATTTCCAGGCAGAGGAGAGCGCTTCCGGTTCCTGAGTCAACATGTAGGAACTGGAAGTATACATGACATAGAAAGCATTACTATACTCCGTCTCACTCTCAACTGATAGTGACGTTACGCGATCTTTGGTTGTAACTATCCGCTTCAAAAAATAAATCGCAGAATTATTTCCTTTGCAATAGGTTTTAATTTCATATCAAGTACATAGTTTTTAATACTTTTTTATAGTTGTAAATAATTTCAGTAATGTACTGGTGACAATCACCGGATAAAAATATAGATCTAGCGATCGTCCGTTAACGAGATTACTGTATTTGATAAAATGGCTTCTTACTCGAACGCGAGAAATAACGTGAGAGGAAAGTGCAAAGAGGAAAGTTTATTTTTCTATTATTCAAGTAATGAATTATTGTAAATTATATAAAATATAAATATAGATATAAATGTGAAAAAAGCATCCACAGCTAACAGATCAGACGACAACGTCAACACCGGCAGCGGAGTGGTACGTTTTTAGCATTTTTTAGCACTTCGCCGGTTAATGACGTCTTTTCTGACGTCACTATCAGTTGAGAGTGAGACGGAGTATAACTTTAAAATAGCCTATAGAAAATTTAATAATATTTTTAATCTCCTATGCAATGATAAGCACCCCATCAACCCTTTAAGAAATTCTGGTGTCTACATCATTACATTCCATAACATTGACCTCAATAGAAATGAAAATTATATTGGCTTCATTACTTGTAACTTATCCCAAAGGTTAAAGAAACATAAAGATAGTATATTAAAAGGCGCAACCACTGCAACCACCATAGCTTTATCTATATGTGCTTTAAAACATCAACATCTGTTGGCATGATGCCAAAATTATACAACACGTCAATCACTGCAAAGAAGGTTATTTTTCGGTCTCGGAAAATTGACTACGGTGTCTATTTTTGCTGGATCCGGTCGGATCCCTTCCTCTGACACCTCGTGTCCCAAAAATTTAATTTGCCGCTGTAGGAAATGGCACTTTTTGGGTTTCAATTTAATTCCGGCTTCTCCTAATCTCTTAAGTACCATTTCTAACCTCTCTAGATGACTCTCGAGGTCGTTACTGAAGACCGAAATGTCATCAAGGTAGTTGAGGCAAATTTTGTTACGTAGCCCGTGCAAAATGTGTGTGGCGGCACGTTGCCAGCTTGCGGGGGCGTTTTTTAAACCCATTGGTAGGCGCTTGAAGTGGAAATGGCCGTCCGGAATTGTGAAGGCGCTTTTTGGGCGACTTTCCGGGGCAAGAGGTAATTGCCAAAATCCGGAAAGCGTGTCCATTGTACTGAAGTACTTCGCCTTTCCGATGAGACTGAGATTCTCCGAAATTAGCGGAATAGGAAATGGATCTTGTGGACATGCATTATTTAATTTCCGGTAGTCTATTACGAACCTAAAAGTTCCGTCCTTCTTTTTAACGAGGAGCGCTGGAGCGCCCCACGGCGATTGTGAGTGTTCGATTATATCATTCTCTAGCATTTCGCCGACTATTTCATTCATCCTATCCCTCTGGGCATAAGGTATTCGATAAGGCGGCAAATAAATTGGCGGACTAGAGCCCGTATTAATTTCGTGTTCAACCACATCGCAAAACCCTAAATCGTAATTATTTACCGCGAATACGTGTCGATACTTATATAACAATGCTAATAGTGGCTTCTTTTTGTCCTTTCCCATCTTGGTCCAGTCAAAAAGGTTGCCAAAATCTTTCTGCGACATATTTATAGCCGCGTCGGGTTTTCTTAGTTTGGCCCGGTCCGCTTGCTCTTTTGTTTCCTCGTCGGCATATAAGAATTTTCCTACCGCTTCTTGTTTTCGCAATTTTACGGGATTCGTGGTTGTGTTTATTATCCTAACAGGTATCTTCCCGCGCTTTTTCGTCTTCGCTAAAATATCCATGGTCAGTAGACCCGGTGGTTTAAGAATTTCCGATTCTATTACTCCCAATTGATTTTTTTGACGTATGCCCGTAACCTTTGCCAAAACTATAACGTCGGATCTGGGCGGTATAGTCCGATCCTCCAGTAAATAAACCGTTTTCGCTCTCTCTTTGCGGCTACTCGTCGGCAACTGGGAAGGAGAGACAGATTGTTTACCATCCGGCTTGGATCCGGTGCCAACGCCGACGTTCGGCGATAAAGTGCTCTTTACCGTGGCTGAATTGCAAACTTCGCCCTCAAAACTTACATGTACACCATTTGCCAACACTACTTTCGAATCATGCAATGAAATCATTAAACGATGTTGCATAATTATATCGCGTCCCAGTATACCGTCGGTCGGAGCGGTTATTTTGGGATCGACGACATAACATGAGTGTTTAAACCGCAATGTTCCTATTTGAAAAGTAAACTCGTACTTTCCGTATGTTTTAATCGAATGTCCGGTAACGCTTTGTAACGGAAAACTAGTATCGTGAGATCGAGATAACGGTTTGCCCAACGCATTCACGAACAACTTTGACAGGAGAGTGACCTTGGCTCCCGTGTCAATTGTTAAATATACCGGTCGGCCGTTAACTATGCATTTCAACTCTGGATCCGAGTCTCGATATAATTTACTTTCGTTCATTCCTTTAAATCGGACTGTGTGTTTCTTCCTAACCTTATTATTTTGAGTCTGTTGCCTTTTTTTCGACGCTACGGTTCGGTGAAAATTCGTTTTCTCCCTTCTCGGCTCCGTAAATCCTTTAAGTGTAAACTCATCTCGCCCTAGTCAAGACATCGAACCATTGCGATTTTGACCCTGAAATTTATGTTGCGAGATAGGTCGAATTCGCGACTCTCTCGAATACTGCGGCGGCTGAGGTAGGCTCCGGTGTTGGACACTTCCTCGGGGCGCGCCGAAGCTCGGAGACGTGGCGAATCTTGTTATAGACCTTCTCCAATCGATAGGAGGCTCAAAATACCGCGGCTGTGAGTACCTATAGTCCCAAGGAGATACGAATGGACGGGATGGGCGATTCCATCCCTGTGCATCACATCTCTGGGCGGCATAGGCGGTAAAACGTGGTTTTCCCTGAAGTTTTGGCGATTCCTTTGCTCGCGAATTGGTCTGTGGTTGGGTCCTTGCCTGTACGGAATTCGGCTCTAATTGTGTGAGTCTTTCGCTGATTTGCTGTATAGCGGCTTGTAGATCAGCGGTATTTTCCGACGCTCGCTCCACTGTATCCGTCTCGCTTGAGACTGGGTCCGTCTCACCTATCTTCCCTACATACGGTCTCGGTTTACCGATGACCTGATCTATCATTTCCTCGCGAGAGGCGACTAACAGTGCCTCTTCGAATGTCTTTGGATCGTGAGACATAACGTTACGCCTAATTTTCTCGTTGATGCCATTAAGAAACTGCACCCTTAAACGTTCGTCCCTTTCTCTTTTTTGACACCTCTCAATTACTTGTTTTTCCTGTTCGTTAGCGGCGTTAATGTCTATAGCCGTTTCCGCAGCAAGTGACTGCAGTCGCACTGCAAAAGCTCGGACATCTTCTCCTCGCTGTTGCGTGCATGTGTGAAATTGTTGGAGTCGGATCGTGTACGGCGCTTTGACGAATCGTTGTAGCATAAGCGTTTTAAATGTTTTATAGTCGGTCACATCTTTAATTTTGAAATCGTGCCATGCATATTCCCTGGCGATCCCTGAGAGCTTGCATTTAGCGATGCCTAACCGCTGTCGGTCCGTCCAGGATGCTAAGGTCGCGATTTCGTCTACCGCGCTAAAGAAGTCCGACACGCGTTGAGTCGGTTCGCCCGAAAATGCGGGTATCATGCCGGTAAAGGCAAATGATCCCATGGAAGGCGTCTCCGTACGAGATACCGTCGGGTCCTGTGTCTCGTCAGTCATCTCGAAGTCAACAGGATTTTCCTCTGCCACTTTTATTGTTCTTAGGGCCTCTATTAATTACTTCTATCCCACTTCTGACACCAATGTGAGGCCCGCACGGCCCGCAGAGCCCGCAAGATATCAAATGAGCGGTTCTCAACAGGCGGACAGCCTATAAGCGGCGTGGGACGTCGGTAAGGATGAGTGGCGAGAGTTAGGACACAAGGACGGACTCGGAGACAACGTTCGTTAAAACAAACATCTTCCTTTATTGAGGAGAGAGATTAGTTACAATAATACAACTGACAAAAATTTGTCGGAGGACAATTACCTCTTGATATACACAAATAGTAGCAAGGTTCTTCACTCCGTACGGTTAGTCGGGCGTTTCTTCAGTCTATGTCGGCCAAGTCGTCTGGTTCTCTTTTGGAGACAGCAAGATTGATGCCTTTTCTCGACTGGGTCTGCAACAATCGGGATAGCTCCGGGTCTCTGATGTTGGAGAGCCGGGACGGAGATTGAGAAGGTTGAGAGAAAGTCTCTTTCGACACCGGTTGCGATGCTGACCAACTGGGTCCGTAGGTTAAACGGTCTATCACGGTGAGAGAAAAAAAAAGAAAGCGTCCGTTCACTTCGAAGTACAAAGTCCGACTCCTCGATCGAATCTTCCAATTTTTCCCATCCCTTCTCCGAGAATAAAATAACAAACAAGTTCGCTCCCTCGGTCCCGGGAGGTTGACCTCGCGACCTTTACCACATTAATTAGTACACCCTCTTGAACACCTGCATGATATCATAACATCCGCACGGTTCGAATTCAGGGTGTTTATTATTGTTGAGGGGGATAGTGGAGATCGGGGTTTTCGGTACCAGCCGGACAGAGGCCACTCTCACCCGATGTCGACATTAAAATTGTCAAGATCGCTAAGTTACGATCGGGTGAGAAGTGACGTCTTCCAGCAGGCCCTAGCCCTTGGATCCCACAAAATGCCAAACGGTGAGTATGCTAAGCTAACATGCTTTAGAGCAGGGATGCGACCCTGCTATGGCCAGCAGGCCAAATGTGGCCCTCCGTTGATTTGTTGGCCCACCTCATCATCTGTTAGTTTAATAATACATACAATCAACAAAATATCATTTTTGTAGTTTTGAACAATGCATTTTCAAATATTTTTCTTATGTGAAACTATGTTTTAAACAATAAGGAAAAAATAATAATCATATTTGTAATAATAAATATTTTTCATTTTTACTGTATTTATGTGTGAGACATAGATAATTTAAAAAATTGTACATGTGCATCAGATAGCACTGCCGCTTAACTTATGAAAATTTAGAATCAATTTTGTTTTTGTTTACTACAAATGTCAAACCTAACAAAAAAATTGTTAAATCAATGACAACATATCTATTAAAAATTATTTGTTTAATTTTTGATTACGTTTCTTTATAACATGTAATTAATAAGCACAATATGACATATAAATTTTGTGGATTTTTTGATGGCCCTCCTATAGATTACAGTGAATCTATGCGGCTCTTGGTGTTAACAAGTCTGTGCATGCCTGCTTTAGAGGAACTAGACTTTCACTCCCATTCTGACGTTGGCACATTATTTGCATAATTGACAAATGACAAAGTATATTTTGATTTTACTGACTACCGACAGAGCCATATTTACTATCATTTAAAACACTGAAATATTTGATATTTTATTCTCAAATCCAATAGTGTTGCAAACCAATGATTTAAACTTTATCTAGATGTGAAAAATTTTGTATAATTTATTTTTTCTTAAATTTTTAATTTAATTCTTTTTATTTTTATTTTTTTGACCATGAAGAGGGCCCTTTGATTGAATGGGGCCCTGGGCTGCAGCCCATAAAGACCATGCCTAAATCCACCCCTGGTACTGTTACATGTAACATACAGGAAAATTAACACTTCTCAAAAACAAAAAATGTTAATTCAAGGAGGAGATTTGGAAAGAGAATGAACATTTTTTTGCAGCATTTTTTATCTGTCAGTAGCACTAGTTCTTTTTTTAAAGTTCATTTGCAGCATGCTGAAGTTAAGGCAGCCATTTTTTATGTATTGTATATTAATATATGTTACTACCTATTTATAATTAAAATATTTATGTTACTGAATGCAAAGTGTCCTATTTAATCCCAACTCTGCTGCAACACGTTGAAACTTGAAATTTGTGATTTTTTTCAATGGGTCACATGAAATGTGTGTGTCCATGCATTATTATGCAGCAATAGCATGCTAGAACTGAGTAAACCACATCACTTGGATCTTATTGCAGGCTTCAAATGGTTTTGAAGGACACAGTATGACTCACTATTCACAGTTGATTCTCTGGGAATATAATATTCTAAAATTGGATCCTTATAGTCCCAGAAAAGCATGAGCATCATCTTGCATACTGACGGAGTTGTGTAAAATTTTTTTGGTTTTGGTGACATGGAATGGTGCCATTCTTTACTTGATCATTTAGTTTCTGATTGAAAATAATGAACCCATGATTCATCACTAGTAACTACATGTTGTGAAAAGCCATCTCCCTATGTTTCATTCTGTTATAACAAAGCTACACAAGAATCAACACAAAGAGCCTTGATTTCAGAAGTTAGCTGCCTTGGAACCTATCTGATGGAGACTATTGTACTGCAACACCTTGCTGATGATTTGATGAGTTGAACCATGAGTAATTAACACTATTTCAATTACCTTGTTAATTGTCACTTGTTTGTCTTCTCACAATATTCATTTCACTGCAGCAACAATATCAGGCGTAGTCACCTATTGCAGCCAACCAGAGCAAGCTGAATTGGCCACACTTATAATGCCATTTTTAAATTTTCTGTGCCAGTCATAGATTTGTTGCAGTGACAAACAATTTTTGTCATATTACTTCTTCATTCTGTTGTGTATGTCAACTGGTTTTTCACCTTCACTGCTTAAAAATCAAATTTCTACATGTTGCTCTTTGGAGCATTCTCCAAGGGTATTGCCATGCTTGTTTTGTTCGGTTGATGTCACAATGCATGTGATTACTAGCAGATCTGAATGGTAAGTTTCTGTTTATTTAAACACACACTACTACAGTGCTATAGTGGATCATATTGTGATTTAGAATTTTTATGATGGTAATAAGGTTATTTTTGACTCAGCCTTGTATATGGTATAAATTGATAATTACGTATAATGCTGTTTTGTTCTAATATTTATTAGTTTTCCAAAAATTAATAAAACAATATCACAATTACACATTATACATTATGAAACAATGTATAAAGTAGGAGATTTAAGCATCAATGTAAGACATAATATATGAATTATAGGGCAGTCCTTCTGAAATGTAGGACATATAGTCATAACAGCTATGTAATCCATCATATTTTTTCCCTAACAAAGATCATCTGTTTCTTTTTGTTTTTTTTTTCTTTTGTTAAAAATATACAGATATGTATGACTGTACATAAATTAATATTTTTGTAAATACACCCAGTTCTGTAAAAACAAAATCGTGTAATTAAACAAACTTTTTTACATGGTTTTGTTTTAACACAAATTAGAAAAAAATTTCATTCTCTTTTTACATGATTTGTTTTAACACGATTGATCCAAATTCTAAGAAGAAAAATTTTTTCATATTTCACTGAGTGCAGTACATGCTTTGCATTATTCATCTCCATGTTGTTGTTTTTGATTCCAATTAGAAAAGAAATTTCTGGGGAATTCCTCTAATTATATGTATAACTTCAATAGAGAATTTGTTTTGTCTGCATTTTAAGTTTGGTGTTTAAAGTGAAGAGTAACTTTTTGATGTTTAATGATATAAAAACTTTTATTAGAGTTAAAATCAAAATCTTCTTATGTATAACTAAAATTATTTTGTCTAATTTTTGTGTTTATGAATAAGTAATATGTTATTTTTCTTTTTAACTGATAATTTACTTTATATAATAGATTTTTATATACATGTGCAATCTTTATGAAATAAAAACTGCAAGCACAAAAATAATAAGATTCTAACATGATTTTTCATATGGTTTATAGTAATATTTTTGGTGATTTTTTAGGTCTGGAACCACTCTTCTATTTTCACATAGATACAGTATATTTTTTTACTCAAATTTTTTTACATGTATTCTTTGGGAAGATATCTATTTGGTAAAAACAGAATTAGGTAAATATAAATATTGGATACTGCACAAATACAATTTAAAATAAATAAAGCAGTTGCATTGTATCTTTGTGATAGTAGTACACCTTATGATAGCAACTGGATGTACCATATTGTTTCTATTTCTTCTCTATTATATTATTAAAAATATGAGGATATTTCAATAAATTCAAAAATACTAATATACTCAGTATATTAAGATTTTTGAATTTATTGCTTCAATTTAGTGCTTCACAAATAAGATTGGGAAGATTACGAGGGGTGATCAAAAAGTAAAGTTACAAAGCCTGCAGTGAAACGTGTACATTTTATTTCATACAATCAATACAGCCAACTGATAGTACATACATTAGGTTATTTTTGGACATAGTCTCCATATCGGTTTACGCACTTGTCACTTTGTGGGATGAGTTTGAATATTCCTTCCTGGTAAAAATTCTGTCCTTGCGTGTTCAGCCACGTTGTCGCAGAGTGTTTCACATCCTCATCTGAAGCGAATCGTCGGTCTCCTAGGTGCTCCTTTAAGTGAGGAAAGAGGTGAAAGTCGCTTGGGGCATCATCTTCCTTCATGACAACACGCGACCTCATACAGCCCAGAAGACCACCACATTGTTGAAGCAGTTTTGCTAGGACATCATTGAACACTCTACAGCCCGAACCTTGCTCTAAGTGACTTCTCATCGAACACCCTCCCTACAGCCTGAACCTCACTCCAAGTGACTTTCCCCTCTTTCCTCACTTGAAGGAGCACCTAGGAGACCGACGATTCGCTTCAGACGAAGATGTGAAACACTCCATGACAATGTGGCTGAACACCAAAGGACAGGATTTTTACCATGAGGGAATACTCAAACTCATCCCACGAAGTGACAAGTGCCTAAACCGATATGGAGACTAAGTCGAAAAATAACCTAATATATGTACTATCAATTGGCTGTATTGGTTATATGAAATAAAATATACCCGTTTCACTGCAGGCTTCGTAACCTTAAATAGTGCATAATAAAATAAAAATAGGACAGGTCCAAGTTAACTTCCTCACAATCTAAATACAACCCATTTGACTTAGCTCTTTTTGAATGGATGGGAGTTGCTAATTCTATTAATTCCATTTCTAAACTATCATTATCAGAACGAAACTGTCTGGAGAAGTCAGCTGTCATTCTTGACTGTTGGATGTCTTTACCTGAAAGATTTAATTGTTGAAGAAAATCGCATATGCTTTGCTTTTGTTGCTCAACTTACCTGTGCAAACAAATTTTCTCACATGAAAAATATTTTGAGTATACAAAGGAATTGCATAACACTCGAACATTAAGAAGCCTGCATAAAGCTAAAAATTACAAATCTGATTTTGAGCAATTGAGCTAAGATGTACAGGGACAACGTTTGCATTAATTTATTAATGGCTCTGATTATGAATGAATGATTAATCCTATTAGAATTGTTGATAATTTTTTCTTATTCAAATTATGTATTTTGTATCGAAAAATTTTAATTTATAGTTTGTAATAAATGTGTTAAAAATTAAAATTTGACAAAATATATTTTTCATATATGATCCTGTGTCTCTCATAATACTGTCAATTCAGTATTTTAAGATCAAGTTATAATGGGCTTCAAAAGAATATTATAGAATACAGATAGTCCTCGACTTACAATGGAATTCTGTTGTAGGATGGAGATGCTGGACGTTTTTAATTCTTGATTTGTTTGATTTCTGCTTTAATATTATCAGAAAATAAGTTTTAAGTTAAATAGAAATGGTTAAACAAATCTTTCCTCGCTTTCTTTTTTAGTTTGAATTTTTATTAGTAGTATTATTTCTCTTACTGGACATGACAGAATTACAACAAAATACAGTAATAAGGCTTTACATGCCAACTAATGCTGATACATTGCTTTTGTATACACAACATAGTGATATATGTATGCACATGCAAGTGGCAAAGTTGAATTAGAGAATATTTAATAATTTTTGGCCGTCATAAGTGTGAATTGTCATAAGCCAAGTATTACCTGTATATAATTTTGAAATTATAAAAAAATTGGTAGAATCATATTGGCATGCAGAATAATAATGCAACATAGATTCGGTATTACACCACTGAAAGGTTGCTGACACCTGTTCTAGATAATGCTTATACAGGCTATAATGAGTGTATTTATTAATAGAACTGCTGGCTAACTTTTGCATTTCATACTTGGATATCTTCCAACAGATGCATTTGTTGACAAAATTGAGTCATAGTCAATAAAATTATTTTAGAAAATTACATAAGAACACTGGATGGAGGCAAATTATCTATTTACATCTCTTCCTACAGAGGTGCTAGTGAGGGTTAGAAAAGATATTTTTCTCAATGACATCAAGCTGAAAATTATCATATAGCAAACCAAGTTGTTCTGTCATAAGTTTTAATTTTCTTTTTGTGATTGCTTTAAAAAAAATAGATGCATTGTTTCAATATTAATTTTTATCCTATGCACGAGATAAATGTTATTTTTTAAGAAATTATTGAAAGGGGGAAAAGAAATAGGTATGTTCAGTGCAAAGTTTATTGCTACCTCTGTCTGATCAATCTGAAGGACTCTCATTACCCAATGTGTAAAAGATATTTTAAAGGCATGAAGTCTTAAAAAATGAAACATTTTTAAGTATTTATAATTTTTGTATGATATACAAAATTAAATGTAAATTATTATTATTATGGAATAATTTAAATCTTTAACAGGAAATGCAACAAGTAAAAACTATTGAAGAAGTAGAGGCATTCATGTTACGACATGGAGAAAACATTGTTGATATGTTAGGTGGTGAAGTAGATAGAATTGAAACTGGATTAAAGGTAATTTATATAGTTATTTTAAAACAACTGATAAATAATAATAATTAATAATATTTAAACTTTATTTTTTAGAAAAGGCATCCTGAAGTAAGACATGTTGATTTGGAAGTATTGTAAAAAATAATTTATTTATTGGAACTGTACATGTTATGAAACATTATATAAGCATAACACATGGTGCAATTTCATGTTATCATTTGCACAACAACCTAGAAATAAGAAATAAAAAGTAATGTAAAAAAAGCTTAAATATTTTTTTAAATTTAATAATATAAATTACCTTATGTGCTGTTTCTAGTATATCTATGAAATTTTTCAATTCTTCTTTAGACATTTCAATACACAACTGTTTCTTTTTTTCATCTGTAACAAATTCTATAGCTAATTCCATGCATGGTTCTCTAACATTATACAGACTGTCACTTGCTAATATCACCTGAAATATTAATTTGAATGATTATAGTTTATATATAAAAAGTTAAATTTTGTAGTTGTCACTTCAAAACTTTCCATAAATTTATCATAATGATTTTTATATATAAAAAAAGTCACTTAACCACCAAATGCATTCTCTAGTTTTTCACCTCTCTGAAATGATAACTTAACAGCTAAAATGTTTTGATCCTTTTTCCTTTATTTATTATAAAACTAAATTGGTCTGAACTGTCTAAGGCAAAGATATTTTAGACATCATTTATCCTATTTTCATATATTCTAAAAAAGAAAAGTTTAGTATTTAATTATATTTAACTTATTAACTGAAATTAAATGTCAACAGAAAATTTTGTGGAAACAACTTGTACAATGATCATCAGAAATTCAAAACACACTGGTATCACATAAGTGAAAATCTGATATTTATGAATAATTATTAGATATCTGGAAATGTCTGCATCATCAGTCCCAATGTTGCTGTTATCAAATACAGTAGGTGCCCTCTTAACCGGCCATTCAGCTAACAAAATGACTCATATGGCAGTCACCGCCTGTCACAACGTGTTTGTATCTATCCTCCGGGTATTTATTAATTGCTCTATTTATTTGAGCAGTGGACGGTTGTTATTTCTTTGTGCAAGCAGTGTACATGGTTATTTCTACTCAGTTACTGTAATTCGGTTTGTGAAAAAAATTTCGTTGGAAAAATAGCAAGTTTGCTTAAATTAAAATATAGTGATTCAGTGTGTATTAGTGTTCTGTGATTTTTTTCCTGCGTATTGTATTCCATATACTGTATATGTAATTCGGTTTAACTGGCCATTTCATTATCCGGCCAAGGGTTCAGTCCCATGGTGGCTGGTTAAGAGGGTGCCTACTGTACCAAGAAAAATACATTATATAATGTGCAATTTTTTTGTATAGTATTAATAGGCACATTGTAAAAATTTCATTGTTTAAATGTATCATCCAGGAAAACAAATTAATGCAAAAATATTGCTTTAAAATTTCACAATAAAATCTTTTCCACATACAATACATTAGATTCCTGACTATCTGGATTGCATATTAACTGAAAAAGAATCATAATTGATAATTAAATTTTGTTTTATTTGAGATGTAATATACATGGAACATTTAGTAATCAATAAATATATCCCCTCTATAACATGCTGATGACAACCTTAAAATTTCAAACCATGTAGGATGATTAATTTTTATATATCATCATAATAAACAATTCATATTACTGAAATATATCCCCTCTATAACATGCTGATGACAACCTTAAAATTTCAAACCATGTAGGATGATATATAAAAATTAATCATCATAATAAACAATTCATATTACTGATTTTTTTTTAGATATTAAAAAACTAGCTGAAATAAATTTTTATGATTGCTTTTTTATTATTTATATTTTGTGAGAAGTACAACAATTTTCTTTTTGCTGTAGGGTAATTCTGTGGTAGAAGCATTCATGAAGTGTTGCATTTTTACATTGCACACTATACACTCCAACTATTTCGTTGACTCTAATCAATATATATCGATGGTTGACTTCAACAAAGAGTCTCAGGAACAATAATACCAGATCTGAATTGCTGAAAGTGGCAAACTGAAGGACTATGGGACAGCAAGAAATTTAAAAAGGAATTATATGACAAATTAAAAATCAAAATCATGTGCAGAAAGCTGCTAGATTAAATAATTATAAAATTTCTACAAATGAAAATAAGTCAAAATTGACAGAAATATTTAATAACAACTTGCTTACTTTTAGCAATAATCAGTCCTATACAGCACTAAAGCAAGTGGAATATTTTTTATTGTGGCATAACGTTTTCGAACCATATGCGGTTCCTCATCTGGAGTTAATGTTCTATTTTGTATGTGGGGCACTGATGAGGAACCGCATATGGTTCGAAAACGTTATGCCACAATAAAAAATATTCCACTTGCTTTAGTGCTGTATAGGACTGATTATTGCTAAGTCAAAATTTCTACAAAATTCTAAAAATGAAAATAAGTCAAACTTTTTTGCTATGGTAACAATGCAACTGTCATCACGTCTGAAGAAACCACATTGCCAATCTAATTCTACATAATAAAAACTTACATTAGTGAAAAATCATAGATTGAAAAATATTGATAGATTAAATAACAAATCAGTAGCTGCATAAATAATTTGAAAATTTCTATAAAATTCTATCACTAAGTCAAATTGTTACATTGCTATGGATATGACGGTTTTGTTTCTTCACATGCAGTAATGATAAGCAACGTATTGTATTAAGACTGTCACTATTTCATAAAAAACGATTCAGCCTATCTTGCCTTATAATTGAACATACAGTATATGTGCAGGTATTTAAATTTATACATACAGATATATATGATTAGATTAGATACCTCGGTTCACGAACACAATCCATTCCTTGACCTTGTTCATGATCCGAAAAGTTTGTAATCTGAGTCAATTTTTCCCATTGCAATTAATGTAAAAATCCAAATAACATGTTATATTTTTGTCCTAGAAAAAATTTTTATTTGAAAAATATTGATAGATTAAATAACAAATCAGTAGCTGCATAAATAATTTGAAAATTTCTATAAAATTCTATCACTAAGTCAAATTGTTACATTGCTATGGATATGACGGTTTTGTTTCTTCACATGCAGTAATGATAAGCAACGTATTGTATTAAGACTGTCACTATTTCATAAAAAACGATTCAGCCTATCTTGCCTTATAATTGAACATACAGTATATGTGCAGGTATTTAAATTTATACATACAGATATATATGATTAGATTAGATACCTCGGTTCACGAACACAATCCATTCCTTGACCTTGTAATCTGAGTCAACCTTGACCTTGTTCATGATCCGAAAAGTTTGTAATCTGAGTCAATTTTTCCCATTGCAATTAATGTAAAAATCCAAATAACATGTTATATTTTTGTCCTAGAAAAAATTTTTATTATGGCTTTGTGTGTGGAAATAATACAGAAAGTAAATAAATATAACAGTAATATTAGAAGAAAGCATGTTTAACACCACCTTCACTAACACTTTTAACTTTTTTGGGAGCCATAATAAGTGATAAATTTAATTAAGTAAAGAAAAAAACTAAAATAACAACTTTACTGTACCCATATGAGTTGGGCGAACTGGATTGCTGCTGGGGGCGAGGTTGTGCTCAGGGTTTTGTATGCTGCAAGTCACGTGCGCTCCATGCATTCCGTGCATGTGTGTTCATGAACCGAAGCATCGTTCGTAAAGTGAAGCAAAATTTGTTCGCAAACTGAGACGTTCCTGATCCAAGGTATCACTGTATTTCTAATAACATACCACCATGTGGTCATTAAGCCTAATCAAAGTATAACCTAAGCATATTATGGCTAAATAAGATAATATAAGCTATAATCAATAGAAAATTAAAGAAAAATTAAAAAAAACTTTTTTAATAGGAAATCTGAAGTTTAACAGATTAATGAAATAATATACACACAATACTTGATATCCATCATTAATTTTGTAACTCATTTGGGTCACATGCCCATTATAATCCAATGAGACTGCTCAGCTACCAAATGACTGGTTACAAAAACCATGTGATATTTTACCTAATGAGATTGCTGAAAAGAATAGATATTATATTTCCTCAATTCAATGACAATTTTTTTTTATCCACTTTTTAGCCTACTTTCAAAAAGAAAAGAGAGGCTTATGAGATCACCATCCTGTATGTGTATCCCTTACTTTGTTCAAAAATTAAAAGTAATAAGATTTTTATGAAATTTAGTGATAGTGGTAGGATGAAAAAATTAAATTACCTGATTTAGTCTAACTTCTAGCTGCAATCATTTAAAAATAGTGGACTTTGAAACTTCTGAGATATTTTCATATCCTAAATTATTCAATTTATTTTTATGAAATTTGCATTTTTTAGTAATTACAGATTGAGACTTAATTGATAACAGTGGCATGATCATCTTGCTAAATGTTCAGATTTTTGAACTATTTGATTAATTTTTGTAAAATTTAACAGGAAGGTCAGACTATTAAAGTAGAATTCTAAGTAATATTAAAAATGGTAAACAGTCAGTTTTCAGCATAAAGATGAGATTGCCCTGTAGATTTATTAAGATTTTTATTTATCATCATTGCTTAGTGCTGTTTCTTATCAATGTCTTTAATAATGTAATTTAATTCAGCATAAAGATGAGATTGCCCTGTAGATTTATTAAGATTTTTATTTATCATCATTGATTGGAAACAGCACTAAGCAATGTCTTTAATAATGTAATTTGATTCTAAAAGTTTTATTTATATAATTTTAATTTTAATAACTTAAAATATGTCATCAAAATCTTCTTCAATGCAATCAATTTATACCTTAATCATTCCAAAATAAATAACACATTCAAAAAGTAGGCAATTAGTTCTTTTTGAACTGCTTTAATGCCTTCTTGGAAATTGAGATGAGTCTTACAATTGATTTCAAATCAAATCAGGCAATGAAAAGTTTGAAAAAATAAATTATTGCAATGTTGGTTGGAAGAAAAAAATTATTTTTCAGCTGCTACTGTAAAGGTTAAAAAAAAAGGCAAAATCAAAATAACAAACAAAACAAATTTCACCATAATTAAAGTACATTTTTGTAAAATCTCTATTGTGTATTAAATGTTAAAATAATGTATAGATGAAATGATATATTTTTATGGAAAATCTATGCAACAAAATGGAATATATATCCAGCATATAATTATTGGATGCACAAATCTTCAATATTTAGTTATCTAAGATTGATAGTTCTAATAAATATTAAATAATAAAACTTGTGCAAATTGACTGGAAATGTTGGAGATCAGTATGTGCATCATACAATAATCCCCAACAATCTGCAATCTGTAAATACATTTTTTTAGATAATATATTTTTAATATTGTTCATTATTATTTCATCTATACATTATTTTAACATTTAATACACAATAGAGATTTTACAAAAGTGTGTATTTATCATTTCAAAAAATACATTATAAAGACAATTTTATTTTTTATGCATGTTTTGAAATGATAAATACACACTTTTGTAAAATCTCTATTGTGTATTAAATGTTAAAATAATGTATAGATGAAATAATAATGAACAATATTAAAAATATATTATCTAAAAAAATGTATTTACAGATTGCAGATTGTTGGGGATTATTGTATGATGCACATACTGATCTCCAACATTTCCAGTCAATTTGCACAAGTTTTATTATTTAATATTTATTAGAACTATCAATCTTAGATAACTAAATATTGAAGATTTGTGCATCCAATAATTATATGCTGGATATATATTCCATTTTGTTGCATAGATTTTCCATAAAAATATATCATTTCATCTATACATTATTTTAACATTTAATACACAATAGAGATTTTACAAAAGTGTGTATTTATCATTTCAAAAAATACATTACATGCATAAAAAATAAAATTGTCTTTATAAACAATTCAACTACTCCAAAAAAAATGCATTGTAAATTTATCAGATGCTCACCATGTTAAAATCATAGACAAGATGGCAACAGATTTCTGTTATAGAATATCAATTTTTATTTCAGAAATTGAAATACGATGCACTTTTTATTTTTTGTGTTATATTTTAAATAAACTGACTTATAACTAGGCTTTGGCAGTATTTTTATTTTAGATTTACAATAAAATTTGAATAAATTTCTCTCTCTATACTTTCATTGATAAAAAGAGAAAAATTGAGTAAATCAATAGACTTATAGTACAAATAAATCCAAACAACTTGCCAAATTTAACCCTTGAGATACACAACAGAATTTTAAACCGAAATAAATTTAGATAAACTATAGAAATTACTAAGCCAACGAGTGGCGCCGCTTAGTAATTTCTATAGTTTATCTAAATTTATTTCGGTTTAAAATTCTGTTGTGTATCTCAAGGGTTAAATTTGGCAAGTTGTTTGGATTTATTTGGATTATAATTCCCTTGAAGTTTGTATTGTAGACTTATAGTACTGTATTTTCTTGATTCTAATGTTTATTGTTGTTGTTATTTTGATAATAATTAATAATCAGTGGCAGATCTAATAGATGGCTAAGTCAGCATTTGCTGGCTGGGCCCCTGGCCATGACAATTCAGTCCCACATGGAAGGGCAAATTTATTTAAATTTTATTGTAAATCTAAAATAAAAATATTGTCAAAGCCTAGTTATAAGTTAGTTTATTTAAAATATCAATAACACAAAAAATAAGAAGTGCTTTGTATTTCAATTTCTGAAATAAAAATTTGATATTCTATAACAGATATCTGTTGCCATCTTGTCTATGATATGGTGAGTATTGTTTATTGAAAGAGAATATGGCAGAAAACTTTTATTTGATTATACAATTGAGATTTATTTATTGAGCAAAAACAAGACAGGATTTTCAACAATTATCCAAAAAAACTTTGGTTTTTTAGACATTGTACATACGATTTATTTATTGAGCAAAAACAAGACAGGATTTTCAACAATTATCCAAAAAAACTTTGTATGTACAATGTCTAAAAAACCAATAATTCAGCACTTAGCAGTAAGATCAACAAAAAATAAATGCTTTATTTACTAAAAACCAAAATGTAACATTTTCAAAATTACTCCATCTTCAATGTTCTAATATAGGATTATAGAATTCAATTCAAAATGAATAAAGGATAAATTACTTTTATTGATAAAACTACACATTTTAAAATCATTTTATTCCAATCAGTATATTTTTTCAAATGTAGAATTCTAGCATAATATAAATTTATTCACTGTTTTCAAAAGAAGGAATAATAAATGTTTGGTTTGGTTCAACCAATTATTTCTATAAACTTGATTAAATGAACTGTGCCAAATAAAATAAATACAGGCTTGTCAGAAGAAAAAGGATTTGGAAAACATGAGTACTTCACCACATAACCTCTCAAACATGTTTCGAGATATGTAATTATCAATATATTTTGAATATATTATTTTATCAATTTTTAAAATCCTCAATTATCCTCTTTCTGAAAAACTGTCTAAGAGTTTGATACTCTGCTAGAAAAAAGTTAAATTTTTTCTGATGAAGATTTCACTTTACTTTAATCATCTGATATGCAATGATTTTCAAATTCTTTTGGATATTTCAACTTCGATAATTTCTGTTGTTTCTTTTTAAAAGAAGTTTTATTAAAAAATACAATGGTTGATTTCCTATGATATTTCTGTAAAGTATCAAATATTAGAGGAGGTGCATTTCTTGGTATAGAAAGAATGTTATCATCATCTCAAGCAACTCTGTGATTAGGTATAATAAATATTTTATTAAAATGCTAATGCATACATAACTTGGTAAAGTTAGCTTTATTTATACATCTCACTCACCTTTGGCATAATTGTGTATCCTTTGAAAATTTGAATATCAATACTTATTTATCAGTCTCATCATAAGTGGAAAAGTATCCAGGAACAGAAAACTTTCTTGCATATTAGCAAAACACAATGGAGCCCCATATAATGTGTTCTCATATAACATGGATTTGTATAACACGATAGATAAATTCAACATACATGGTACAAAAATTTTTTTTTTTTGGAAATGCAATACAGAACTTACATTTTGTTGATATCTACATAGGGAATATAATAGCTAAAAAGAAAATGTAAAGGTTTGCCTCAAAAGATTAAAATGCATATTTTAAAAGATCATTGGAAAAATATTTTTATTCAACTTTAAATCAAAATAAAAATAGTGTTTCACTGTCAGAGCTATCCAAAATAAGCATTGTCTTTTTAATATTTGATGTTTAGATTTCTCTCTTGAAGAACTCAATAGTTTCATTTTATTATTACTAAATTATGTCTAACAATCAAGCACTTTGTCAAATTTAAAAGGAAAATGCTCTGTTGATAGGTCAATATTCATAAAATGTGTTTCTAATTCATTTAAATTCTCTAAAGTAAAATGTTCTCTAAAAATTTGGAATAAGTTTTCATTACTGGAATCCAAAGTACTTTGCTTATTTCTACTACAGTAATTTAATACTTATTCAAATTCTGTTATTATTGTTTTAGAACAACTTAACAGTCTGAATACAATAAAATTATACTCAATACTTGGTCGTATCTCTTTAGCAAAATGTTACAGTGCTGGAGCTCGGACTTGTTTAAGCCTCTTTAGATGCATCTGAATTTGTGAGATCATGAAAAACATCACATCATAGTAATACTGCAGTCAGAAATTAAGCATCACAATCAATTAATCAATAAATAACCATTATGATTTACATAATATGGAACATATCTTCTGCATTGTATAGCTATTCAATTTATAGTGCTATTATAATTTGAAATATACCAATTCAAAACAGAAAACATGGCAAATTTGATACCAAATAACAAATAAAACCAGATTAGCAAAGTTGCTACACAAAATTATTAGATTTTAGATCAGCCACTATTTATGACATCAAATTATGTGAAAAAACTCTTGAATCAGACCTGTACTGTAATCTGGCTTTAGTTTAATTTGCTTAATTCTTCTTCATTCAGGACTGTACCTCTTATCAATCTCTTATAGAAAATAGCAAGTGCCTCAATTGTTAATCCTTATCTTGTTTTGAATAAGTTTAATAATTTTGGCTTCATCTCAAAACATTCCACCTTACATTAGAGTAAGTCCTCTTGGATATTAGCAGTCATTGGAACTTCATAATTGATGTCTCACATGCTCATTGATCCTAACTACAAAGTTTTTTGACTGTATATCCAATGTAGTACTTCTGTATTGTGTTATGGTTGAAGAGATCAATCTTGTTTATACTTTCCTTTTCAAATATATAAATGATGCAATTTATTATGTTAAAAGTTTTATAAAATTTAAATTAATATAAAATAATTACTGTTCATCCATATTTTACACTGATGATGATGATAATTAAAATAGAATAAAAAATAATAATTAACAAATACAGTAGAGGTAGTTTTTGATTTATATGTTTTTTTTTTTTTTTTCAAATATGCCACTCCTTGAGTTATGAACATTTATACTTAGAAAGTTTTACAAACAGAAGCTTATGAAATTTCAATCTTATTCAAAAATGCAAATAAGCTCAATTAGGAAGTAGAACATATATTTATTAGATATTATTTTACATTTTGTAGCACTTCTGGCCTGATAACGCCATCTTCAGCAATAAAATGCATAGGAAAGTACCTTACACTTAAACAGAGCAAAATTTAAAAAAGTTGCCATAATCAAGGTTACAGTATATAGATTAACTTTTTAGTTATAGGTATAAACTCCTTTGTATGTTCATATTTTATTAAATAATAGCAAATGTAAACAAATAAAATAAAAATATTAGTTATATATCTTTAAATTATTTACTTAATTTTAAATAATTAAAAAGAACAAAAACATAAATGAAACATCTTTAGTTGGCACAGCATATATTGTATATATTATCATGGGTTAATGGAGAAGCATTATATATATAGTTCATAATATAAATTGTACAAGAATACCTCGATTATTGCGATTCTCAATTTATCGCAGTTTATAATTTGATATCAAATTCCAATTATTGTGCTCTAAATTTGAATTATTGCAGCTGTGAGATGTAGCCCACTATATATGCAATCAGAATTACATTTATTCGAGTTGCTACTCTCTAGGAAGCACTCTTGTAGAGCTTCATTTTATCTGATGGCACCTGCTCAGCTTGCTCATTAATCACCAATAACTGTCCAATTTTGTCAGAAGTACATGTGGATATTTATTTCTTTTCTTATTTAACTCTAGTATACTAAAAGAAACAAGGATAATATCAAGTCTACAGCTATCAAGAAGAAACGTAGAGTGATCATGGATAAAGACATCTATAAAATGAACATATTTTTGTGTATGACAGAAAAAAGAAAGATTATGTCTTATTGAGATCAAAAGCATAAATGAAGATTTGTTAACATCAGTTGAAAATGAAAAAAAATATGAATTAATGGCATATGAACTGAATATTTGTACCCAATGTGTTTTATAGCTCACATTAGGTAACAATGTGAAGCTATAAAAAACATTGGGTTTACTGTGTTTTATAGCTTAGAAGATTAGCACATTTAACATATTTCTTTTTTTTACTTCATATGTAAAATTAATTAATAGTTTGAAAAATCCTGGCAATGATCACCCATTTTACATGCATTATTTATCCCGATTATCGCAGATTTGATTATTGCGGTATTTTTCGTGGCAACAATAACTGCGATAATCGAGGTTTTCCTGCATATGTATTTTTTTTTTAAAGCATAAAGATAAAAGGAGAGTAATCCATGTTGTTGTTATAGATCTGATCTGTTGTTATCAATAAGATGGGCAGTATCTAGTCTTTGACTATTTCTACAGCTTATTTCATTTTCCTTTGCATTTTATTGCTGAAGATAACCTTGTCAGGCCAAAAGTGCTACAAAATTTAAACTAATAACTAATAAATGTGTGTTCTATCTCTGAGCTTGGTTATCTACATTTGTAAAATTTCATTTTCATATTTTAAAAGATTTCAAAAACTCTTCAAGAATTTTAAACATGATTGCAGAATAATGCTCTAGCAATCAATATAATGTAAAAATATATGGGTAACATATTATAGTATTTCAAGATGATGATTATACCAAAAAACATTTACTTTATACAGGAATACCCCAGAGTTACGTCACCTACGGTTCCAGACAGGTGCAGTAAACTGAAAATGTCCGTAAATCGAAGAATTCCATTTTTTCACTTATCAATGTATTTACATGCAATGTCAGTTATGTAATAATCATTTATTAGTATCTTTATCCATAACTGACATAAAGAAACAGTAAAAATTTACAGAAAGTGATATACTGTACTTACCCACACATGCCAACTAATAAGTCAAACATGACGGCAAGAAATATCTAGACGACCCCTGGAGGTGAAAGTTGGCAATACTTTTTCTCCCAGAAAATTATGTAAATTTGCAATTAACCAATAACGGCTCGATACAACAATATTACATGATATATAAGGACTGATTATCGAAACATCACTTAATTATCAGTTCATCTGATGAAGCGTTATTTGTTACGTTGCCATCGCTACTAATGATACATTGGCATGTATATCCATAACTCTAGCTATTATAAATGGAGTTATGAATCGTTTTGAAGTAAGTGTTTAACAAAGTACAGTACAATATTATTATTAAGAATGTTGTTATAAAACTAATTTTATTGATTTTTACAAACAGTAAGAGTACAGTAAACAAAATCCTGCTGATAGACAATCGCCGTTATTGAAGATTTACACTTAGCAGCTTTTTTATTGGAGAGTTGGATGGACATTCAATAAATGTTGGTGTTGATCTCTTTCGAAAGTATCTATCTACAGTTGTTTGCAAATGGCATAATCTTTTCTTTTCTCTATAGATTTCTGTGTAACATGCTTAATCTCTTACAATGTTAGCATTCACTTTTGAACTCTCAAAATCTGGATCATGCTTCTCTAAAAGTGCCATTCCAGCTTCAAAGTAACGAAAGGCTTCAGAAAGAATTTTAGAAGTTAGCCCTTTAGATTCAGCCATAGGTTCTTCAAGCATCTGTGTTTGCATAAGATTATCATCATCTGTCTGCTCTTCAAGTGCCAAAAGATCTTCATTGCTAAGGGGCTGAGAATGTGACTCAATAAGTTCCTCTACATCTTGTGGTGTTACATCTATTTTTAACTGTTTTGCCATCTCCATAATATTTTCAGTTGTTTCAGATACAGTATTTTCAAAGCCTTCAAAATCATCTAAAAACTGTGGACATAATTTTTTCCAGGCACTTTTCAGTGTAGAGGGCTTAATATTCTCCCATGCATCTCATATAATCTTTATTTCATCTAGGATTGTAAAACTTTTCCAGAACTTCTTCAAAACTTCTTGACCAGTTCCTTCTTCACTGTCTATTACTGTAATATACTTGCTGAAAGTTGTTCTTAAGTAATACAATTTAAAGGTAGCAATAACACCGATCCATTGGTTGCAGCAGTGAAGTGGTATTGTGTGGTAGAAATATTACTCGAACATCAGGATACAGATCATCTAAGGTTCGAGAGTGGCTAGGTGCATTGTCTACAACAAATAAAATTTTGAAAGAAATGCTGTTTACTTTACAATAATCTTTCACTTCTGGTATGAAGCAATTTTCAAATCAGTCTTGGAAAACTGCAGCAGTTACCCATGCTTTCCAGTTTGATCGCCAATGCACTAGAAGTCTAGTTTTAACATAATTTTTCAATGCTCTTGGATTTTCAGAGTGATAAATTAATAAAGGCTTTAGCTTTAAGCTACCAGAAGCATTGGCACCTAATAGAAGAGTTATTCTGTCTTTAGCTGGCTTGAAGCCTGGCATGGATTTTTCCTCTCTTGCAATGAAAGTTCTTGTTGGCATCTTTTTCCAAAAGAGTGCTGTCTCATCAACATTAAAAATTTGACTTTCCACGTAATCACCATCAGCAATAATCTTCGCAAAATCCCGTGGAAAATTTTCTGCAGCGACTTTATTTTCAGCAGCTGCTTCTCCTTGCATTCTGATATTATGCAAGTTTGACCTCTTCCTGAACCTCTCAAACGAACCACGGCTTGCTTCAAATTCAGAATCTTTCGCTTGCTCATCTCTCTTAATCTTCATATCATCGAAAAGGTTTTGGGCTTTATTTTGAATAATGATCTGACTTAAGGGAACATTACGACTAGTCTGATCATCTGTCCATATTGTTAACCTTGTCGCTGAAATGGAAAAACTCTTATCCTTTTTCCTAATTATAGTAGTATTTACAGGAGTAGCACTTTTAACTTCGTCAATAATTTTTTGTTTGTTTTTGATCACAGTGTTAACACTAGTGTGAAGAAATCCTAATCATCGACCAATCTCAGCTTGTGATACACCTTCTTCATGAAGTTTAATTATAGTTGTAATTAACTTTGTGCTTAAGATAATAGCGTTACAACTTCTTTTTGCTATTATCTGACATTATATTTTAAACTTTATCTTGCTAAACTTAAAAATTTCACTACAGTACTCGTGGCAATTACAAAGTTTAAGTATGGCGAGACTAGAAGATTGTGCCTGCATGTAACGGGAATAGATTTTTCCGTGCTGCCAGTATATAGCAAGAATAGAAAATTTTGTCGTGCTGCCAGTGTATACGGGAATAAAAAGAGAAATTATTGTATTACAACAGTTTTTTGTAAATTATGAGTAAATAAAATCAATATGGACTCTAATAGTGTAATTAAATGAGCAAATGTATAAATAAAACACTGTACTATGTTTAGAATAGATAAAAATTTTGTACCTTTTACATAATATTTGATATTTACTGCACTTATCTGATTCATGCATTAATAAATGAATACATAATAGTTTTTTTGAAGTTTAGTTGTTTATTTTTTAACTATTTTGGCAAACTCGGCATAATAATAAAACAGTATGATCATCAACGAATGCTGTAAACATTTAATCGCATGACCAATGGCTATGCATACGATTCCTCACATAACATTCTTAATATTGAACCTGTAATAGCGCATGACCAATGGCTATGCATACGATTCCTCACATAACATTCTTAATATTGAACCTGTAACGTTATTTGTATTTAATCAGACACGTTATTTGTATTTAATCAAACCAAAACAATAAATTGTTTAATATATCAGCAAGATGGCCACAGTGGAAGCGTGCTGTGTTCTCTCTCTGAAGAATCCCCGTGTCCATAATTCCGAATCACGCGACGTAAATTCAGGGAATGGTGGAAATTCAGAATGTACGTAAGTCCAAAGCATAAAAACAAATTAGTTTCCCCTGGACAGCGAGGTGTCACCAACAAGAGTCTTGGAGTACATCAATCCCGATTTTTCCCTGGAAGGTAAGATCACCAGGCAGAAGCTGACTTTTTTCAGTCCGTAACTCGGAGTATTCCTGTATTGGGATCTTTTCATTCAAATCTGTAAAACAGAAAACTGCTAATTGGTCTAATTGTGAAATATATTACAAAACACAGCATGTTTGGATGCAAAACAGTAGCAGTATCCAAGTTATGAACAAAACTTATATATGAATTATGTTCATAACGTGTGTGTGTTTGTGTGTCAGTCAAAATAATTTAAAATATGAAAATTAATTGCAAAAAATAAACACTAAGAAATTCATAAATAGGCATTTAAACCACAAACATAGCTATACAACCCAATACAAGTGTTATGAAATCAGAAAAATTGAAATGGAAACAGCATGCCCTTTCATTGCAATAGTTTTATGGCACATTATGAAAATAACTCATTCCCAGATTATATAAAAGTTCATTTACTTAAGGCAGTAGTTTATCTGTGCTTATCTATCAATAATAATTATAATGTATAAAAATTCTTTAACATTTGTATGACAAAATTTCATTATTATTAATTATAATTTTTTTGAGTTAGGCCATATTTTCATATCTTTAAATAAATAAATCATTGTTTGATAATAAACTATTGATTTTGCTGATCTTTATTTAATTTTAATTATTAAATTTCATTGCTAAGAATGGAACTATTTTGACAATTTATTGTCAAAATAATTATGTCTATAGAAAATTGATTCTTGATTTACAAGTTCTTAATTTACAAGTTAATTTATTTTTTAAATCAACTCAAAGTTCAAAACTATTTATACTGTATTTCAATTTGATTCTAACATGCCACCAATTTATTTAAGCAATTTTTCCCATTTTTTGATGAATGGAACTGAAATATTCAATTTTTATGCTAAATTTAAAATAAAAATACTATAGAAGTTCAATTATCAAAGTTTATTTAAAATATTAAAATGCAAAAATAAGAAGCACTTCATATTTTCAATTTCTAAAATGAGTTGATATTCCATGTTGAAAATCTGTCACTGTGTTGTAGATAGTTTTAATATGCAATTAGTAGATTTAAGACAATTTTTTTTATGATACTGTTTGAATTTTTGTATATTATAAATATTATTTCAAATTGTGATTGACATTTTATTCAAATAAAATTTGAGCTTATTAATTAAAAAAAATTAATGAGATCAAATTTTTCCCAAATGAGCATTTCATAAATATGTCATATTCAATTTCTATTATTTATTGCTAAATATTGTCCACCCTCTCATGAGGATATGTGCATGATATTATTACTGATGACATCTCATGCTGTACAGAACAATAGTGTGCTACTGTTTGTTATCTTTGATCTTCAGGATTGCAAATCTTAAATCTTGTAATCCTGAAGCATTTTTTTTAATATGCAACAATTTTGTATAAATTTTAATTAAAGAAACTCAAAACATATGCATGAATTTATAATTAAAAATGAGGTCAGTTCCTTATGCAAGGACAGTCACACAGACTATCTTATATGCATCTGATTATTAATCCACCATTTTTTTTGTTAATTTTATTAAAATGAGCAAATTATTGCATAACAACACAAAATAGTGTCTTGTCATTTGTATCCATATCTTTGCCTTCTAAAACAGAAAATCATAACGTCATGTGTTTGTATTATCTGTACTGAAAACTTTATTTATTAATAACTTTGTAATAGGAACAACAGATTTTTAAAATCCATAACAAACACAAACTGGATTTTGTTTTAGTGCAATAAAATACAAGATTAATAATTCATTGTATACTAATTTCTAAATTTATTGAGTTTTTATTCAATATCAGAATATTTTACCTTTAATTTCCAATCAAAATCAATTAAGTAGTTATCACAAATGGAATTAGTTTTCTCTATAAGAGCTTTCTCTATATCATTTTTTCGTAGAGTCAAGCAAGTAAAAATTACTTCTTTATACAACGGTAGATGAGATAAAGTTTTTAGAACCTATCAAATAAAAAAATTTACAACTATTACAAATTTAGTAAAAAGCATTAATAAATATTTGAAAAGTAATTCATTTGGGACAATCTGTAAATGTTACTATAATATAGTTTTTATAAATAACTTTGCAATTTTAAAAGATTTTAAACATTGTCTACAAAACTATCAATACTTTCACATAAAATAAATAACATATTGTAAATAGTAGATATTAAAAAATAATTACTTGTTTATTAATGCAAACTCACACATTACAAACAGATTATATTTTTATATATTATGGATCAGAGAATTATGAAATATTATATATTACAAATCCTTGTAAATTTATTAATATTCATGCAGAATATAAATATAGAAATGCATTGCTCTGCCCATGTTTTAAATGTATCTACTGATACATTATGAGAACTTGATTTTTGAAAGAAAAACTTTATATTGATAATTTACTAGATATATTTCTAAAATTATAAATACTGATGTCATTTGGTACAACTTTTCTTTCATTTTAAATCTGCAAACTATCATTATCATCTATAATAAAATTTTATCACTTGATATAAATAATAACTTAGACAGGTTTCACTGTATATAATATTTAAGTTGGATACCTGATTTCTCTATTATGAATATACAGTGAAACCTGTCTAAGTTGGACACATTTGGTTCCTTCAAAATGTGTTCAAGTTAGAGAGGTGTCCAACATAGAGAGATTCATAAAATCAAAATTTTTTCTAAACATACTAAACACTAAATTTTCATGTCAATGCAAGCCTTTATTCAATTCCAAATTGGAAACATTTATTTTAAATAGATATAATGAGATCCAATTAAGATATTTCGTTGTCTCAAGATGATAAACTCACCCTGTATAGCTATACAATACACTAATTGTTTCTGTAGTAGAAAATCCATTATCTGCTTTAAAATCAGAAAAATCATAATGATGACCAAGAAGTGGAAGAAGCATATCCTCTGGTCTTATCAGCATATTTTATAACTTCCATTTCTGGTTTCTGTCTAAGGCAATAGTTCATTTGTATTAAATATTATTTATCTGGTAGCAATAATGAAGAACAAAATTACTCTAACATTAATATAACATAAACAATTTCTTTATTATTATAATTTGCTTGATTTTAAAGATTATATTTTCATTGTTTAGCCATATACTGTTGATTTTATTGATCTTTACTTAATTTTATTGTGGTCAAATTACATTGTCAACAATGGAGCTTCTAGTTTTAGCATTATGTCTATGGGAAAACGATTCTTGGTTTACTTAATGAGCTCGCTCCAGGAATGAGTTAGCTCTTAAAAGTGGGAACTATTTATATTATTTTTAATAAAAGATATTTTATGCACTGCATGCATATTTTTGTTGTTTGTTTTAATATTGTGTTGCATTAAATAAATATAATTAATTTTGGTGTTCCACAAAAAACTTATTAAAAGTTTTCCACAACTCCAAAAAGGTTAAGAACTACTTCGTTAGATGATAAAAAAAACTTGCTTATTAGGTCAAAAAACAGAAAATAAACTTATCCAAAAGTACTATGTTTATTAAAGTTCGTTAGATGATAAAAAAAACTTGCTTATTAGGTCAAAAAACAGAAAATAAACTTATCTTTAATAAACATAGTACTTTTGGATGATAATATCGCTTTTTAGTTACAAACATAAAATGGAATATATAATAGAACATAATACAAATTCAAAATTTCATTGTGTGATATTGTGCGATATTACAACTTTTAAGATACAGGTAAATATAATAATAAATATAATCATTATAAATAAAATTATAAAAGGTCATATTCAATCAGTAGCTTCCATAGCTCCTTAAGAGTGTCCATATCATTAATATTGATGATGTCATCATGCTGATTATGTTTCATTAAGTTTTTCTAAGAAATTATTTGAAGTATGCTTAGAAACTATATTAATGATTTTGGCTTCTTTCCATAATAAATTGAAAAAATAATTTTTGTACAAAAACTCTGGATTAAAAACTTCCGGGCCTACATGATTACAATGATTGTATCTGTACAATGTTATGGCATAATATTGTTTCTTGATTGAAAGGAAAGCAATGTCACATGAAATAATAATATACCAGTAATACAATATTTAAGATCAACAAACAATATACAAAAACATAAATAAATCAAATAATATAATGTTTCAATAATGTAAATGTTTGAAATTGTAAGCTACAAATACAGCAAATGTTTATGCTCTATAGCTGAAAAAAATATTAAAGTTAATGGAAAATTATTAAACGTTCAATCAGACTGCACCAAATACAAATTACAGGTAAAACTACACAAGAGCCCTTTAGCAGTCAAAAGATTTTTATTCAGGGTAAAAATCTTTTGACTGCTAAAGGGCTCTTGTGTAGTTTTAATGGAAAATATTTTACATAAAGTAGAATTTACATAAATCAAGGAAAAGCTGTTTTAAGTACAGAATATATATTTATATATGTATTAATAAGTTTAATGAACATTTTGAAATATTTATAGATGAACATCTTTGATTCATTTCCAGAATTGGTTTTCATTATGATAGACTTTGGGACCTATATTCTGAGTTCAATTTTTAGTCTATTTTTCAAAGAAAAGTGAGACTTATAAGATCATTATATTGTTTATGTATCCTTCGCTAATAACCTTTAAACTAATTAGTAAATTTTCATGAAATTTGGTAGTGATGTTCTGCTGTTAAAGATAATCTTTATGATGCATTATTAAATCTTCTAGTTTCAATCATTTAAAAATGGCAGATGTTCAAATTTCTGATATGCTTTCCTAATATATCCAAAACTATTTACTGGATTTTTATGAAATTTGGCAAGATAGTTAAGTTATTAAAAATGTTTGCAATTACACATCAATTAACTGTTTATCTTTAATTGTTTAAAAATGAAGATGTTCAGTTTCAAAGATTTTTCATTAATAACCTCTGAAATATTTAATTGAATTTTGTAAAATTAGCAGAATGATTATTAATGTGTAATTTGAAGTAAAATTAATTTTCCAATTAAAAATATGGACATTCAATATTCCGAAGTTTCCCTGTAATAACTATGGAACTGTTTAATAGATTACTGTAACAGTTGTTATTATTCTCTATAATAGTTATTTTTATTACAGAAAACAGTAATAATAATTATAGGAATTACTATATGGAACTATTTAATAGATTTTGATGACATTCAACATAAAGATTATATAATTGAAAATGATTTTGATATATATTTTAATCTCTTAATTTTTAATCATTTTAATATAAAGGACATGTTCAAAAAATGATTAATTTTTCCAGAATTGTTTATTCAAACATACTTAAATCAGAAATAAATAAAAATGAACAAAATTAAAATTTTACTTATTAATTTTTTGTTTTTATAGTTATTTGAAAATACTTTGAAATCCCAGTTTAATATTGGGATAACTGTTTTTAATTTCTATTTTAAATTTTGCTTTTGTGGCCCACAATGAAAAATATTTTTTTAATCTTTCATTAAAATCTCATAAAATCATTCACTGTAACTATGACACAATTTAAAATTTAGTTAATTTTTTGAGTTTAATTTAATCTGCTGCAATTTAAAAATAAATTGCAATGAATTAATTATGCTAGATTTTTTAGTTTAAATATGAATTTGAAATGATTTAAACATTAAATCTGTAATATAGGAAGTTCCCAACTTATGACAGAGTTGCATTGAAAAATTCTAGTCGTAGTTCAAATCTGTCAAAACTTGGAACATGATTTTCCATAGGTGCAATGTTATAAATGGAGGTTACATACCCCAACCATCAGAATTCAGAATATTCAATATGCTTTTAAAAAGTAGCATGCAGAATGTTGAATAAATGCTGTTTATTCTTTAAAACAAGAAAATTGTGAACTTTCTGCCTACCAAAACTTTAAATGGATAAAAACTAAAGAGAACACAATATAAAAACAAAGATGAAATGGTCAAGATATTTTCTTCTAAGTTTCTAGTGTCAGTTAAACAGTAAAGCAGTCGTTCACCATAACGAAGGATCTTAATTCTATTCTAGATCTCTCATATTGTTTTTCGGGAATGGTCCAGGTTCGTTGAATCCCTTTAAAAAAACTTTCTGGTTGATCCAACCATAAGTGTTGAACGATCTGTGGGGATCTAAAAATGGCTACTGCCAAAAGTAAATGTTAGCAGCTTACTTTTAAAACTAACCTAACTAAATTTCTAACATAAATATAAACAATTATTTTTTAATTCAGCTTAAAAATCATTGGCTGAGTGTTACATAATGATATCCATTCTAGAGCCAACTTATGTATTGCTCATATCTATTTTAAAGCCAGAAAGACTTTCTAGTAGGTGAACCAAAGTCCACACTGGATCCATAAAATTTTTCAGAAACAAGGAATCAGAATTCCACGATTTCTATATATTTAAGATGGGATTGAATTGGTCGAGCTTGGACACTTAAAAATTTTGGAAGAATGAGGCCCGAAATTAAATATGTATACTGGATGATGGAAATACAACACAGTTCCATTCTTGCAACAATTCGGAATCCAATTGATTAGCCGCCATTATTGCAAAATCACTGGTGGTAGCCATCCTAAGATTTTCGTCGTAAATAATCACCGTTATAAGTACGGATCGTCTTAAGTCGGGGACTACCTGTACTGTATATTTGTATACTTTTGATGAGTTTTGATTTAAGGGAGGCCACTCCACAGGACAATGCCAATCAATCCAAATATACGAAAATTGCTGATCTAACCATTGACGCATGTGAACACATGGAAACTTATGGCCCACCCTGTATTTTGATATAGTAGTATGTCTTTAGTGTCTGTATATTTTCAGTAATTTTGCGTTTTTTTTTTTTTTTTATAAAAAAAGATCTTTGAGTTAAAATTTTTTGTTTTTTTTTTTTTTTTTAGTGTTTGAAGTGTTCCTTTTGTGTGAAAAAATAATCTGTACTTAGATCAACAATACTAATGAAATTAAAATTATTTCGAAAATATGATACCGATATCAAAAATGATGCAAATTATTGTATCATTTATTTTATAATTTATAAATTAAATTTTTGGCTAATTTTTTAAATGTATTTATCATTTTGTATAAATAACATTTTTAATGTAGCTACAATATATTATATAGATTTCATTGCTATTACGATGAAGGCTTGTAGTTTTTGTTTTTTGGTGAATGCTTTTTTTATGAAGTTATTTATGAAGAATACTTTTTGTGAATTTGGTGAATGCTTTTTTTATGAAGTTTTTTTGCAAAAGTTTGGCTTTAGTTGTCTAGAGAAGGCACTATACAGTAAGAGAGTCACGATCCTTACAAAGATCGACTACAAATCATCCCACAATCGACCTGTTGGCCACCCGATTTAGATGATCCTTACTATCTTCACTTTATTCCAGTGTTCAAAGAGAGACGTTTCATAAAAATTTCCTTGCACGATCTGTATTTAGATTACTATTTTTTGTCTTGTGTTCCCCAAGTCTCCTTTTTAGAAACCTCATTGTGCTGCCAATATACTCTTCAGTTCTATTCATATTCTGTGTTGGTATATGTATATGTTGTAACAAGAATCTGGTAAGGATTTACCTTTGTTGTTCCTAAAATCATTCTAGATAATTATTTCTATCTTGTATGGTAGCATAATTCCTGTTTTCTTCTTCAAGCACCTTTTTATTGGGTCTAATGAAGGGTCATATATAATACTTACACAGAATATGAATATAATTGAAGAATATATTGGAAGAACAATAAAATGTTTAAAATGCAGACTCCGAGAGCATATGAAAGACACAACAAATGGCAATCTAAACTTGGCAAGGAAATTTTATGAAATCTCTCTCTTTGTGCACTGGGATAAAATGAAGACAGTAAGGAGCATCTAAATGATGGAAGTAATCAGAATAACAGAGACCATAATGTTAATCAAGCAAGCAGCAAATACTCAAATTATTAATGATATCTTACCAGAATCTCTCCCACCACTATGGCTTTGGACCTTGGAGAATTCTGCTTGACTTGATTTTTGTAAATCTGTGACTTTGAATAGCACAAAAGAAGTTTACCATATTGTGTTAATTTTTGTATTATTAAGGAACTTTAATTTAATTCTGTTTATGTAAATACTCTATATATTTTAACATAATTTATTTATAAGTAATTTAACCTGCTTTATTCATTTTTAACTTCTTTTATATTGGATCACCATGATTACAACTGCCTACTGTATACGAACAGCAAAAATATTAAATACTATTCTATTTATATTCTATATTCTTCTGCATGATATAATTGTTTTAACTTGTAATCCTGCTAAAGTTAATTTTTTAAAATTGAAAGTACTCCAAGTTCTGTATTTATTATGAAATTAAATGTTATTTCTACCTAATTTTGAGCTTGTTTTTATGATTATTAGATTTTGAAAGTTAGATGGTTTAAAAATATTTGGAAATAATATAATTTGTTTAAATCAAATAAAGGTATACTTTAGTTTACCTTTATTTGATTTAAACATTCCTGATGATGCATTTTCTGGAAATTTAATGCAATTTGATTATATATAAATTTAAGCAAATATAATAAAATCAAAAAGAAGATACACTTCAAAATCAGAGAATGCAACAGGACATTCAGAATGTATTAACAAAACATAATAAGTCATACAAAATAAAGTATTAAAGTTTTTCAATCACAAATTTTTAATATGCCTGGAACAATAGAGTGAGCAAATATATAGAAGCTTTTGGTAACATTACACCAGGAAAAATAGCATTTGTAACTGCACCAATACCAACTCCGATTGCAGCACTTCTCAAACTTTTTCATTTGGCGATCCCTTTTACTCGAGCAAATATTTTCGCGACCCTGGGTATAGAGGTATATGAACTAGGAATACGAATTAAAACATTTGCTAAAATTTCTGTGACTTCCAAATTTAGTTACGCGACCCCATATGGAGTTGCGACCCACACTTTGAGAAGCACTGATATAGAGTATAGCTGAAGTATTGAATTATCGAGATTTTTTTTTAGGTTTAAATTTTCCATAATTTATATTTTTTTAGCTACACTTTGAGAAGCACTGATATAGAGTATAGCTGAAGTATTGAATTATCGAGATTTTTTTTTTTTAGGTTTAAATTTTCCATAATTTATATTTTTTTAGCAGATATATATTCCATACAATTGTTGTCATATTGCAACTACACTATTTGTTGCTTCATTCCAAATTCTATTTAAATTAAAAACTTTGAGAAAGATCACAGAAAGTTTAAATAAAAAAATGATTTATTATAATGAACTATATATATATTTATTTATTTGATATTTTTAGAATTTGTTTTATGTATCAATCTTTTTCAAATGTCAAAATTTTAAATTTTGATATTTGAAAATTTTTGGCTCTATGTGATATATTTTTTATTTATTTCCATTTATTCGAGCAAATATTTTCGCGACCCTGGGTATAGAGGTATATGAACTAGGAATACAAATTAAAATTTCTGCGACCCCCAAATTTAATTACGCGATCCCATATGGGGGTCACGACCTACACTTTGAGAAGTACTGGTTTAAAGGAACAATAAATCGACAGTGATTTTTAATACTACCTCTAATGTTTTAAGTTTTGAAATTATTCATTCATTATTATTATTTTAATTGAAAATTTAATTAATGATTGAGTATAATGAATAAATGCATTAAATATCAGATTTATTTGCTAAATGTTAATTATGTAGATTTAACGTAAGTATTTAAAACTAGATAACAGAAATTTCTCATTAGTATAAATGGAAATACGGATTAAAAAATATTATAGATTTTAACCATACTAAGTATCCATTTTAATTTTTTTTATTAAATTCGCTTTTCATTTTCATGAATTATTTGTCAAACATTTTATTTTCTATTTTATGGAGCGGAGTTTTTTCATATACTATACTGTAATAATAGTTTCATGTTTACTTTTAAAAAAGTAAAGATGATTGTCTCGAGAATAATAATAAAAAAAAAAACAACAGAAATAAGTATGTGACATTTTTTCCATAATTTAATGAAATGCAATCAACATTATACTGTAGATTGAATATTTATAAAAAGTAAATAAGCTGTGATCTCCTGTGAAATAGTAGACTTAGACTAAAAATATCTTATGTTGCCGTTTATCTAATATTGTATTGATTGTGATTTTATTTAAAATTTTCTTATGATATTTTTTAAAATAAAAATTTAAGAAATCCACGCATGAATTAAGAATTTCGGTACAAAAATATAATTTATTTTTAAAGATTTTAAATATATAGAGCTTGTTTCAAAATTGAAATTTTTTTTTCTCATTTCAATTCAAGTCCTAATACGAAATAAAAAGTTGAAAAATAACCCGTCCGTCTTATCTGAATTTCAATTATTGAAGATAGAGATGATACACTATCCATCGAAAGCACTAGAGGGCACGACGATTACTTTCTGTTGAATGTGCAGAGTAAATAAACTGATAAAAATAGGTTGCTTTTTTGCGATTACATTACCCAATCGATCGAAAATATCAATTCGAAATAGAAAATTATTCCTAATACGGAAACTAAAATCTATTATTGTTTCAAAAAATGCATTAGGCAAAACATCTAAGTTAAAATTCTTTTAAAGAGCAGTCTGCTTCTTCTTCCGGTTTTTTGCATATAGCATAGGTAACGCTATTTAGTCATTGTTAACCACGTGAATTTGGTTCTCTCCCTTCTCCCTACAACCGAACAAAGGGAGTGTCCCAGAAGCTACCGATGTTCCTAGCCGGGTTCATCTACGCATGCGCTCTTCCACCCGTGCCTGGGACCAGCAAGACATGGATAGTTGTTGTTGTCTGTGGCGGTGGTACTAGTGAGGTCAGTGAGCTATTGTGTCCAGTCAGTAGTCCGAACGTAGCGTATATATTTGATGGTACAACGACACGATGTGCTTGCATAATGGCGTCAGCTGATTGCACTTTAAGCTGATTTTCAGATGGACATTATATTTAGTCGTCGCCAGAGGTCTTCTGGGATTGGATCAATAGATCCAGCAGGTAAATAGTTTTATCTTGCTTCTCTCCGATTCCGTTTATATATACTTATATGGTACTCGCATTTAACTATGTATAGCTGTGTATTGTTTTCCTAACGGAATATTTTGCGATATGTGAATCGTTTCAGTAGCTTTAATAAAAGCAATTTCATATAATAAGTGTGATACTTCATAGACATTCTATGATGGAGAAGAGATTACATGTCCCTACTAGTTTTTTTTTTTTTGATGCGACTAACCTCTCACTGGTGAACTCAACTCTTAAGCCCAGAAAGTTTCTGGTTTGTCTTAAAATGTTTGTTTACTGTTTCAAAGTTAAAAAAAATAATAAAATCCAATTTAAGTGTCATGGGACAAATAAAATATTCTCCTATTTCCACTTTCTGTAGTCAATAACAGCCGGAAATGTCTTGGAAAACAATAGTACAGGACACAGCTGCCGTGTCCACCTGTGTCAAATAAATGAAATAAAAACAGCTGGCTCTATGATTTCTAGGCTATATATGATATAAATTTAGCCAGCTGATATTTATAATATTACAGTCCTGATTCTAAACTATTAAATTGTTATTTAAAATCAGAGCTGGTGTCTTGTTTGGAGAGGAATAGATTTCAGTGGAGGATGTTTGTTGGGTTCGGCCAGGTGTGCTTGACGACCACCTGGTTGTCGAACCACTATGACAGGTAGAGAGGGTGAAATCATCCCTTTGTTTTACATGGTGAAATCGACCTACAAGTAAGGAGGTTGACTTGAGGGTTGGTTACTCACCGACCTTGACTCGGCCGGATGTACCACGTGGCATCCACGCGTAACTTATTATTACTTCCGGTGTATGAATTGATTGTTTTCTGAGAAGAACAAACATGATACGATTTGAAACCTATATCGAGTAAATGAAGTACAACAACAGATTGAGTTGACTGCACACTACAGCTTAGCTCGCCAATAAACGCAGCTTTGTAGTACTCCGACCCAATTCCTTTTCCTTTTCTTGTTGGTATTTATAAACATCTTCTCAAATTAAGAATGTATTTCAGCGATTTTAATGATGTTTTCTTGATATCACAAGAATTCACTTTGTGTCAATAAATTATCATTATTAAAAGACTATTGGCACGAAGTAAATTCCTGTGATATCGAACAGAGGAAGTCAACTCAAAAGATCAACTTCCTCTGTTCTGACCGGAAACGATTTGGAGCTCGCAATCGAATTCAGTACAATGGATGCTGTGTCTGTAACTTCGCATATAAGAGACCAGCTATTTTGGTACATCTGTCTAGAGCAACCTTGAGAATAAAATTATTTGTATCTCAAAAATACGATTTTTCGGAATTAAATGTAAATTGTTTCCTCAAGACTTTAATTACTAATATTTGTTTCCATTCACATACTGAAAATGAAGCTTTGATGTTTCACAGAACAATCCCTAGGGTGGAAACGATGTTTGGCGGAGAGACAGGTGAGGCCGTTCACCCTACCTAATGCTCAAGGCCGTTACCGCCGGTCCCACTGACTGAGTTCCGGACCTGCAGCGTTTAGTTGGATACATGTGTAAGAACCAATCTTTGTTTTTTAGTCCGACAATTTTTGTTACTGCTTCCTTACTGAATGAATTTTACTATATTTTGTAAATAGAAAATTTGGCTGTTATGTCCGTTCTTTAAGGATGATGATGCTAATTAATTAAGAATATACCATGACAGATGTGAGGGGCATCACGTGACTCATTCTGTATGGGGAGGGTGCCGGGAGAGGAGAATCTATTGTTGTGTCTGAGGCCTACGTGCAACTCGACTCGTTGTCAATGGCGGCTCGATCTCCATAGACCTGTTGACATTTCCCCATACTTTTAGAATCGGTAAAGAAATATTTGCCTGGATAGCTTGATGTTTTAATAATAAAAATATTTTCCATCTTTTAATAAGTAATTATTATAAAAATTGATAAAATTAATATTTTTTGTGTGATAACGAAATTTTGTTTAGAAAATTTTTTTAGTATAATTTAATGTTTTTATCGAATTAGCTATTATTGCTTATAGAATTTTCGTTTAAAAAAATCTTTAAGAAACTGTCCAGGTTATAAGATTAGATGCACCGTGTTACTGTCATAATTTTAATTAATACTATATAAGATTACTAATAATACTCTTTCATACTTTTAAAAATAATAATAATAAACAAAGAATTGTTTTAAAGATTAATTAAGCTTATTATACTTAGTTTCAATGAAAATACCGTTTTGTAGAAATAATTGTTTGTAGGAAATTATAAAATATTTTGCAGAATCAATTTTTTATTGCATGCTAAACAGTATATTATTTTATAATAAAAAGAAACCATTTATATATTATCAGATTCGTTCGTTTTACTAATATTTAGTATACAAGTAAAATGATGTGTTTCTGGAAAGTATTTTCTTTTCGAAATGCTATCGATATATGACTCTGGGAGTGGATAGTTTAAAGGTAATGACTTTATGACTGTACTGTGGGTGGTCGGAACCCCTGGGCATGTATTAGTTGTTTGATGACCTCTTTATAATGGTAGATTTGAGAATTTATCTTTTATTTTAAAACTGTTTAGAAAACGAACTGATACGCAATAGGCGAAATTTATTAAATTCAAGTCTTTTTCGACTCACCTTATGAAGAGTTCATTGTAATCCAGAAATTATTGTTAGGTACTCGAAAAGGTCATTGAGCTGCTAGGATTACAAAATAGTCCTTGACACACTTCCTCAGCGGAAGTACTTCAATCATTGCTGTGATTTGACGGAAGTTATCTACATTTTTTGTTTACTTTGATTACGTTTAGAACGGTATTTGATGCAACGTAGCCAATGATTTTTGTATTTTAAATAAATTTTTTTTTTATGTTGAATATTATATATATGATCAGAATTTTTTTAATTTAATATTGTATTTGTTATATATTATTTTAAGAAATTAAATGTTTAAATAAATTATTTTGTACAAAACTTATTAAAGTTTTTTATAATTTTCAACGTTATAAAATATTAAAATTTTATTTTATCATTGTACAGTATTTGTTTTAATGTATTCTCATACATAAAAATTGAAAATTGTATATTATTTATTTTATATAAACTCGATACTGTTTCCCTATACATAAATCTTTTCATTTTTTTTAGAAGAATCTAAATATTAAAATATAAAATTTTCCATTAAAATAAATATATTATAATTAACTGTTCTGCTGTTATAAAATATTTGTTAATATTGAGTGTACATAGTATGCGTATGTATAATGGTTTAATTGAAAACTATTTTCTAAAATAAACTATAAATAAAATACGATTATTCTGATGATGAAAAATAGTTTTACTCAACATTTAGAAGCGAAATAATAGTTTCAGATTGATAAGTAATTTCTCTTAGAAAGTTAAATGATCTGTAGCCACGTCATCGACGTAAGTGGGAGTGGTCTTTGTTGCATCTGCGCGTGTGAGATTCCGATCTTATATCCGGTGTTATTTCCGGTATTCTTCCACTTGCGTTTTTTTAAATTAATCAACCTTTCATCACCTTGTTTAAAAAATAGTTGAAAGGAATATCAAGATTTTCTTTCATTTAAGTTTAATTAGTTTTATCTGATTGCTAAAAAATTAGGATATATTCATATAAAGATACTATGTACAAATTCCGTTAACAGTGAATCAGTGAGTATATAGACTTACGAAATTTGTATATACAATATAATAGATATATTTACACTGTACTGGTATATTAAAAATTTTTTAGTTAATAATTTTAAAGCGGGAAAGTCGTACGATACGGGAACGCACGAGCGGGGTTTCACTGTATTAGAAAATTATTTTAATTTAAATTACTTACGAGTGCAATTATTAATTAAAATTTATTCAAAACTTCATTTATTGAATATTATTAAAATAATATGTGAACATAGGCATAAATAAAATATCACAACAGTTATTACAATTTATTATAACTTTTAAATTAAATATGTATAATTGTTGGTTTTGTTATTTTAAAGACTTTTTTTTAACAAATTTTCAATAATAATCACATTTATTATAATAAAACAGTGTATCTTTTTGATGGTAATTTTATATAATTTTTTGAAATCTTTAAAAATGTTCAAAAGAAATTCTTGAGTTGGGTTTTTTGTTGTTATTTTGTTTAATTAAGTACCCAAACCAAATATTGATAATTTTGTAATAATTATTTTAATTAAATTTAATATTTCTTATCTTAAACATTCTTTTTTAAAAAATGAGCACTAAATAAAGATAATTTTCATTTTCTTTTTAAATTATTAGAATTTCATAAAATTATAATTTAAAATTTTTGTTTATTTAAAATTAATTTATTTGTAGTTGTTGAATGGAAAATAAAGAATGGAGTCTATTTGGAAATATTTTAAATATAATACAAGATGCTGAAATATATCAAATCAAAAATTGCAGAAAATAAATTAAAGCAAGTGGAAACAGTACAAATTGCTTGCATACTCATTTAAGAACTATACATAAAATAATTTTACTAAAATCAAAAATAGTCAAAAATCAAATCAAAATCAAACAATTAATTAAAAAATCAGTTTTAATTACTGTAGAAACATAACTGTATATTTTAAAAAAACCTTTACATGACTCTTTATCAACTGTTATTTCTTGCTTAGTACCTAAAAATGGATTACCTTTTATTGCAATATGTACATCTTGTGAAGAAGTTAACTCTGACCTATCCTATTATTATTTTATTGATATTATGCTCTTTTTATTATTTATTATTTTCATTATTATTTAATGTACAGTAATACCCCGACTTACGCGAACTCAGAGTTATGCGGTTCTTGATTTTTTCGTTTGGCAATACTGCTGTATGCTATCTTGCTGTGATACACATTGCATGTGTTTCACACAAACTCTTTGTGCATGATTACAATTCTATGATCGATGAAAGTTAAGAATATTTTGTTATGTTTTCTAAACCTTTAAAAAAACTAACCTAGTAAAACCTAGTAAGAAAAGGATTAGGATATCTTTTGAATGTAAACTTAACATTATCAAGGATTTTGATAACAATGAAAATTTGTGAATTTGGCAAAGAAGTTTGAGCTATCGGAATTCACAGTAAGAACAATCATAAAAGGTAATGAAATACTTTTCAATATGGTGAAAAATGCTCAATTCTTGAACTCAAGCATAATTCGTAAACGCCATGATATTATTGCTGAGATGGAAAAAATGCTGAAATTATAGTGTGATAATTAAGTAAAAGTGAATAATTTTTTTACATAACTCATTTATTTTTTAATATTTTGTATTAATATATATAAAGAACTGCAATTTTATTAAATATTTTTCTTTTAAACTAGTGCTTTTGTTAGTCCTTGGTCTCAATTAAACCAAATTTATATGCAAAGGTGTACCCTGACTTACGCAAATTCAACTTACATGATTTTTGTTGGTCCCACCTATCACATAACTTAGGGGTATTACTGTATTATATTTTAGTTTAAGAATTAACTCACTTTTCACATTCTCCGTCTCATCAGTTGGAAATTATGAGTTACAGACTGGAAATCCATCTCCCAAATGAACTCTCTTCTATCATCATCATCATCTAATCTAAATAATTTACCACTGATCTGATGCGAGAATATAAGAATGATCTCTTATTGATGTTTTATTCGATTCATAATTAATTTGAAGAGAGGATGACATGAACTGATTTCTCTGTAAACTAAGAAATTTGAACTTGTTGCACTATATTATGTAAATGAAAAGCTTGGTACTGTAAAAGTCCCTTGGATAAAATGTACGCGTAAAATGACACAGCGAGGTGTTCGTACTGAAGTACAGTTGATGAGTGAGAAAAATCAACAATGGCTTAAGTTTGTATCAGAGGTGGTGGTATTAGATATTAAGATTTAAGATTATATTGATTATTATTTTGAATATTTAGATACTTGAATTTTGATTAAACAAGTTCTATTGATAATATTATTTGGTACTTTATTATTGCTTTATATAAAGCTTTGGTTAACACTTGTTTTTTTTTTTTGAGTCAGATAAATTTTATATTTCATTATTTAACTTTGCTTTGAGAATTTATTCAATTTATTAGTATAAGTTTCTAACATCATCTTTCGCTATTTAGGTCTAACACTTATTTGATACTTTAAGCCATAAGTTTTTCCAGTTATTTGTTTTTGTCAGATAAATGTCAGTTAGGGCTAGATTGTTTTGATTTGATTATATTTATTGTAGGAAATAATAAAACAGCTGAGCTCAGGCTGGACTCTGGATGTACAGAGTTGTTAAAACCATTAGGTTAGATTATTATTGTTGTTATTAATATTTTTGAATATAGCAAGTTTGAAATCTGATGATATTCACTATCTTCTTAAATCTAAAGGACCTGTTAATATACCAAAATCTCCAAATACTGTTAATAAAATTGGTTATGGAATATATAGGAAATATTTTAGCACAAATTTTAGAAGAATTTTTATCCTATAAGAAAGAAAGCATGAAATTGAGTATAATAAGTGATGAATGGATGTCAAAAAAATTGTCAGTTTATGAATATCACAGTACATGAAAAAAGCAATCTCTAAAACTTCTACTAAATTATAATATTATATTAACTCTAAATTAAAATACTGTATAGTATTTTAATTGTAGTACAGTATAAGCTTGCTATAAGACTGTTCATCAGAAGGTGATATATGCTATATGTCATCATTATCGTTTTACTACAAGTTGACAATTTTAATTAATATAAATTTGTAGTTTGGATTACTCTATTCACAGTTCATTCACTGCACTGAAAAAAATGCTTCCTATTCAAGTCAAAACCCAAAAAGCTCAGTTACAACAAAAATTAGAATTGATTAATTTCTTGGAACACAGTACACAAAGAATAACTGCTAAAAATTTGGAGTCAGCAAGACATATCCATAATATTAATAAGTGAAAAGCTGAGTACCTCGAATGCTATGAAGTGCAAAATGAAAATGGGAGTTTATTTTAACATACGATTTTCATTAATATGTGTAATTTTTCTTTTTAGCATTCTGTATGCTATAACTTAAGAAACTGTAAATGATTTTATTTTCAATTTTTTTGTGATGAAAAGTGGTTTCTTCTTTTGAAGGAAAGTGTGGATCATTGTCCTATATAGTGACCAGTCAGGTTTGGTCCTGACGGGTGGTTACTTTAACAGATTTCACTGTATATATATTAGTGATATGAAAATAAAATTCAATGTTCATAAATTAATATATTAAAATTCATAAATTTCAGAACAACAAATGAATAATAAAACAAAGTAATATTATGAATAGCTTTTTGTTCATTATTTATTTGTTGTTTTATTATTCATTTAAAATTAGTTTATAGTATTTATTTATTATGTTAAACACAGTTTAATATTTTTAACAAAACTTGATTTATCATATTATATATAAATTTAACCGGTTTATTTAAAAATAAAGTTATTAAATAAATTTTACCATTTAATATCTTTATATTCATATTTTCTGCATTCTCGTTCAATTTGTTGTGCTAGTTCTCTTGTTGGTGCAAAAACGAGACAAGAAGGTCCTCCTCTTTCATTTCTTGGTCTATAAAAAAGTATTTTTATTTCATTTTCCTAATGCTACATTTCCACAAGACAGTTAATCAGTTAACTTAACTTGAGTTAAAATTGATCACAATTATCTTTCTCTGTGATAAAAGTGGGGTTTACATGTGCTGACAAATTAGATTATGACATATTGCCACTGATTCCTTTTGTGATAGGATCTTTTGTTAATAACGGACAATTTGAATCTTTTCATTGAGATTAATTTAATATGTCATTATTAAAAAATGAACAGTGATCGAATATTTACTACTAAATGCACTAAATGTCATTTACAGGAAGAAATAGTGAAATACTCATCTCTTATTTTAATTCTTTTAAGGAGTGTTTTACTTATATTTTTGTAGATAGTAGTATTACATTTTTGTGATTGAAGGTCATTTAAGTATTCTTTCCAAACATCGCAAAGTGATATAATTTCCTTATCAAACCAATTATTATTACGTCTTTTACAATTAGTCAACATAGCAGAGTGAGTTGCCATTTTAAACTTGTTTTCTTTCTGATAAAGTGGCTGCAGAGATAGCTTGTGATGCCAATAATCAAGTGGAAAGGCAATTAAACAAGTTCTGGAAACTTGGTTAATTGCAGTTTAATCATGATCAGTAAATTAGGTTTGGCTTTACATGTATAAACTTAATCTCGATCAAACATTTAATCACAATCAACTGTCTTGTGAAAACATAGTATAACATAGAAGAATACAATTTCAAATTATTAAGGAGTAGATATTCAGATAAACTATAATTTAAAATTTTTTAAATGATATTTATATTGAATTTATAGCATGTAAACTTCAGATATTTCCTACTCTTTTTTATTATTCATTGTTTAGATTATGATTATCTTGTAATATTAACCATTCAAGAGACAATTATTTAAAATTAAAAGCAATAATGAATTAAATTTTAATTCTTTTAATAAAAGTTTATTAGGTGTTATTTCCATGTAAAGAATTATTGTGTTATTTTTATATAAAAGATCAATGATTTTTAGCTATATATTATTTTATGTTGTGAAATTTGGTTAAACTTTTAATTATCTTTAATATTGCTAAATTATTATAAATTTAAATTATTGATATAGAATATATTATAAAAATAACATACGTTATTTGCTGGTCAATATGTATTAACGCTGGTAATAGAAAAGCTAATGTCTTTCCAGTTCCAGTCTAACAAAAAATAGCAATAAAATATAAATACAACAATTATAATTTGAAATAAAACATCAAATATAAAATATATATATATATCTGGAATCAAAATTTATCTATAAGTTTTATTAATAGAATACAATGGATTCCGCTTACATTGCAATACAGTAGGTCCTCATTTAATATTGTCCAAGTTAACACAAAACAGTCGATTCTGCTTAATTGGACCACCAAGAGAACTGGCTGAGCAGGGCCATAGAAAACTGAAAATGTTACCAGAGATTATTATTAATACAGTGGATTCCGCTTAACTGGGGCAACGCATAATTGCGACAAATCTCAAAGAACGGAAACCAAACTAATAAACTAATACATAATTTAGACGCTTAATTGGGACAGTAACAGAAAAGAAATTTTCAATTTTTGATATATTTTAGGGTTTTTTTCAAAAGTATGGAAACACTACATACATTAATAAACTAATACATAATTTAAACACTTAATTGGAACAACTTTTTGCTTAATTGAGACAGCAGCAGCAAAGGAATTTTTAATTTTTGATATATTTTAGGGTTTTTTCGAAAGTATGGCAACACTACATACACTAATAATTGTTGTGTACTTTCTTAAAAAATTCCTTATATAAAAATTATAACATCATTTTATTTTACCGGTAATTTTTTAGATTAAACCTTTCTACAAGACAATACAGACTAACACAATGGAGGGAGTTGTTTCTTATTGTCTTATTACATACACATCGCCAACACACTGTTGCCGCACTAATATAAAATTAGTGTGGCAAGTGTGCATCTACTTAACAGTCTATCGTTACTGTACCTAGCGATATTCATTTACAGTGTCGATTTTATTTAAAATTTTTAAATCTTTGCCAAGATGCCAAGAAATGATTTTACATTTTCAAATAAATTGCTTTGCTGGATAAAATTAAAAGCCAGCCATTTAATACAAGCCATGGTAAACTTGCTGAAATAAACCAAAATCTACCATAGTGCATCTCTACAACAAGAAAATCAACTGTATGATGAGTGGGTATTACAGAATGAAATTCCAGGAACATTCAAAAGAAAGCGTGATGGAAACGATCCAGAAATGGAAGAAGCATTACATCAATGGATTTCTATAAAGAGAATGTACAGATATGTAAGTATCCATAGCGTTGGTATTAGATATAATAAAATAATGTAACCCGCAGGCCAGAGGTTGCCCACCCCTAATTTACAGTGTTGATTTTATTTAAAATTTTTAAATCTTTGCCAAGATGCTAAGAAATGATTTTGCACATTTAAAATTTTTAAATCTTGGCCAAGATGTCAAGAAAGGATTTTACACTTTCGAATAAAATTGCTTTGCTTTTTAAATCTTTGCCAAGATGCCAAGAAAGGATTTTACACTTTCAAGAAAAACTAATCTTTGCCAAGATGCCAAGAAATGATTTTACACTTTCAAATAAAATTTCATTGCTGATATCTAGCGATATTCATTTACAGTGTTGATTTTATTTAAAATTTTTAAATATTTGCCGAGAATGCAAGAAATGATTTTACACTTTCAAGTAAAATTACTTTGCTGGATAAAATTTAAAGCCATTTAATACAAGCCATCGTAGACTCCTGATATAACTGATGTACCCAAATCCACCATAGCGCGTTTTCTACAACAAGAAAATCAACTGTGTGAGGAGTGGGCATTACAGAAAGAAATTCCAGGAACATTCAAAAGAAAGCGTAATGGAAAGGATCCAGAAGTCAAAGAAGCATTAGATCAATGAATGGATTTCTATAGTTGGCAGATGAGGCGTGAATATCAGCGGCCCTGTGTTGAAGAAGTCAGAGGAGATTGCTAAAACACTAATAATTAGGTACCTATTTTTATAAATCATTAAAATAGGTATCTATCTAATTATTATTTTTTACCTATTATTTTTATTTACCTACAATTTACATATTTTATTTTAGAATTTATCATTACTTCGTTTAATTGGGACAGCTGCTTAATTGGGACAAAATGGCTTAGTCCCGACATGTCCCAATTAAGCGGAATCCACTGTATATATACACACAGTGAGTCCTCATTTAACATTGTCTCAATTAATGCCATTTTGCTATTATATCACCAGCAAAAATTAATTAAAAAATAAAAAATTTTAAGGCAGCAAAACAGAATAAAGTCCTATTTTCCTACATTTCCTTTCATAATAAGAGAGAATAAGGTGTAAACCTATAATTATAAAATACAAGATTATCATATTCTATATGAGCACTAACTGAAGTATATTATTATTATTATCTACAAGCAATATATTAATTAAACTATACAGAATACAAGACATTTAACCAGATTTATAAAGTGCAAACACTTTGGCTTTTCACTCAGAGGATCCAGGATCAAATATGGAACCCAACCCTTGGAAAATTTATATACTATTTGCGACACTTCCACAAAGAAATTTTTATCTTCAAAGTTGGTAAATTTTAAATATTTTCCAGGTTTGACCACTTTTTAGCAGCAAATCCCTGCAGCAACTCCTCTTCGCTCAATTCTAGAAGATCGCTTTCAGAAACAACCCCTCTGGATGTGTTGAGGGTTTTGTAGAGCGAGAATGACACGGATTTATCAGCAAGCTTTGTACGGTGGAGAAAGACATCAGCCTTGTTGCTAGGAACTTCTAGCAATAGGTCACCCGAGCGTAGTTTTTTGATTTGGTTCACCTCCGACGATATGCCACGGATGGCTTTTTCAATAAAAAATGGGGAGAGTTTCCCCAGAGGTATATCAGATTTCGAATGAGCAATCAGAAAGATGGTGTTGGACTTGGTTCCTTAAGATGATGTGGATGTATTCGGCATCCTTACTTCGGTGCGGGCCCTCTTTGACAGGGGGCCCGATAAAGGTTTTGATTTTTTTGTTTGTGTATCCATAAGCGGGTTATGAACTGGCAGGTAGTAACAGTCGATGTGAGCATGGCCCGCCTGTACTCACACAAGGTCCCGGAGGTTTCCCCCATCTGCCGAGAGTTGACCAAGCTCTGGACAGGCACTGTTAGCGACTTCTTACCCTCCGCCATTCATCTTCTCGGCACGGTAGCTCACACCTTAAGACACCTTTAGTCGCCTCTTACGACACGCGGGTCGGACGGCGGGTGTATTCTAACCCCCACCCGCAGGGGGTGCAAAGCGTTTAAGAACCTCTAAACTAACCTAGCATAAAACAATAATAACTTAATATAAATATATCATTATCGAATTTTTAGCTTTATGCATTAAAGTGGGCGTCTTTGCACAAAACTAAATATTCTAAGATAAACTTTTATTAAGATAAACTCAAATTTTTTTTTCATTTCTAAAAATATTTTTATACTGTAGTCTATTAAATTTAACGCACTCTCGTTGAGATTTACTTAGGATATTTTTAAACTAGTGCACGTATTAAACAAAATCGATTTCTGAAACACCGATTATAACGAATATTTCCTCTAATTAAAAATATATGTACTTAGCATAGTAAAAATGAAATCAATAATTACAGCATTCCATATATAATTAAGAAAGCTTCATTGGATAGATTTGCATTAAATCATTGTCCTGATTAAATTTTTGACATTTTTATGAAGATGAGTCAACTATTGGAAAATCACATTTTCTACTACAACAGCATGAATGTTCTTTGCATCTGTTGCTAAATTTTTCCAGTTTTAAAGAAAATTTTAAATTTAAACTTATTTAACATAATTCCAGAATGGAAGGAAGAGATTTATTGCATCTGAAATTTGTCTTTGCTCCCATGTTCACAATGATGAAAATCAGTGGTGTAGATATTGAAAGTAAAACGAAAAATTTATATTTCAGTTTATTCGTCTTGATTATGAAAATATTTTTTTTCGCACAAACTATAAAATATATCCTTATTCTCATAACTAACGATGAAAATTTAGCATTGAATATGTGTGATAATTGCATTATGTATGGAAAAGAAGCAAAATATATCAGATTGTTGTGTTTTATAATAAATGCATTCATAATTAAATATTTAATAATTTGGGATACTCGAAAATACAGGAAGATGTTGAGAAATAATTGGATATTGTGGTCTAAAATAATAAACGAACCGATATTTCGAAAACTCTTTCTCCAGAAAATTATTAAAATACAGAACAAACTCGTTCTCTTATGGACCATAACTGTTACTTTGGTCAGCTTGGATGTCACCTTTATCACTTCTTATTTTTTTATATTGATTAGACCTTATCAATGGATAATTACAAAAGTAATTTGTTTGGCTTCGACTGGGTTAATGTTTATATATGTTTTGGTTTGTGAACTGGCTCATATTAATTTTCTGCTGTTTCTCTGCGAAATGCAAAAAATGCAGTTCTCATTAATAATACAATTGGCAAATAAATTATCATTAAGAATTATATGGGAATGTGTTCAGAATGCCAAAGTCAGCTTGAAAGTGTGCAATGTTATTCAAAACGACTTATCTCTTACTTTGGCAATTGGAGTAATGTCCATTGAGTTTAGTTTAGGAAGATATCTGCTGTTAACTGATGAAATCCATTTGACATTAAAATATTCGATAAAAGTGATATTGCTGTTTATTATTCTACTGATTATGATATATTTATATTATCTGGTTAAAGTTTCTGAATATGTAAGTTGAAATATATTATAATTTTAATTTTTTTCCATAAATATTTTTAATTCATTTCCAATATAATTTCATTCAAAACATTCAATATTTTTAATATTTTCCTCGAGAAACAACTTAATTTATAGTAATATTTCTCGTAAATAATTGTTATCATAGGTAATTCTTCTTCATAAATAATAACTATTAGATAAGAAGGCAAATTGGAAAGATTGCATTCAAAAAAACAAAAATAGGTGAAGAAACTGAATCAACAATAAAGAAAAGTTTATGAAACTGATATGAAAATGAATTTAGTAAATAATCACCTACATGAAAAAAAATTGTGTAAAATATATCAAAACATTTAAAATCGCAAAATCCAATTATATAATAATTTATAGTATCTTGTAGATGTAATAGGGTAGCCGAAAATTTCATGTTTCGTTTTCTTTATTCTCACACTGGAAGGTATGTCTACCTACAGTATATCTTTCGAAATATTAAATCAACTGTAGCGATATCTGATATATTGCAAGAAATATAACGAATGAGATAGAAGCGATCAGCTTAAAAGAACAAACAGAGAAAGATAACTGGTATAAGTATTAGTTCAGTCCATCTGTGGTAGACGAAGGAGCTTCTTGTCCCTTTATTGGATATATGCCAGTTCTGGGCATGAGATGTAATGTATTTGAGATGATTATAAGGGAATGATTAGGAGCTGAGCAGTTTTCCATTGGTGGTCCTTTCCTGGACTAAGGCTCTTATTTTGTATCCTTCATTACAGAGAACTAAAGTTGCTATAATACAAAAATCAAGGAAATTGTCACTAGGTACTCACAAGGCATTGTCATTTAGGAGATACCTTCTCTAAATTGGGTTTATTGATAGTCCCATTTGTAGATGTCAGGCTGAAGATATAACTTCTCTTCACATTTTGTGTAAATAATTGGACCTTTGTTGCTGAGATATGATCTAAATTTGGATTTTGTTGTACTGGAAGATCGAGTCACTGAAGGTGTGTGACCTGGTAGTTAAACCCGAACTGTGATCAATTCTCAGATCTCACACCTCCATAGTTTTTTAGGAAGATTCGCATCAGGTTCATTGAATCGTATATTTCACAACATTCAAGTATGGATAATCTTAACAACCACTGGAATGTCTCGCACTTTAGTAATCTACAGCTGGAAGTGACGTAAAACAAAGAGGAAGAAAAGAGCTTACCATGAATATCGGCGGACGGGAGGGCATTTTTTCCCGCGTTGTTTAATAGCATTTTCTATTCGATAAATACTAAGCAACATAGCTTTACATTTCCAGCATGGGCAGTTTACATCCCTTGTGTGGTTGAGGTTGATTTTAAAAATGCATAGGTCTGTGTGTTATGAAAAGGTTGGAGATCACCTTGCTGAAACAACATGATCTGCCACATGACACTACATTGGTTTGGATATTTCAAGTCTACTTCTTATAACTTACAGCACTAACAGTTCACATCCATTGTGGGGTCAAACATCTAATAGATGAAGGCAGTTAACGATCATGTCCTAGAACTCTCCTGCAAAAATTAGAGATATATACTCAGAAATTGAATCCGATTCTTCCAGAGTGAGAGTAAAACACACTTCAACTGCAGTCATTCGGCAGACATTAGATTGGATTCGTATATTCCTTCTCCACTAAAGAAGGTACAACATGGTTAAAACGTCTGCGAGATGGAATTTAGCTTTAATCATAGCCTAGTCCTAATCTCTAGGTGGAGGTATGCCCAACACTGATAGGTCCACAAGAACGAAGATCGAATGCAGCCAACCCGCGCAATGCAATAAGTTAGAGATCTGTCCGTACATTCGTCCTCTGTACACTATGTCGCCATAGCAACCATATTTGGCCGAGAAAACGACATCGCCGTCTCCATCCTAGATAGTTTGGAAACAAACGAAGCAAAGTATCTGCTATTATGATTTTTCCCATTATAAAAGATCTCCCTTCAGGCATTATCGTGACATAAATAGCCGTCCAGAAACCCGCACAGCATCCGACACTTTTCCTTAATCAGAACCTCATCTAATAATTACATATCTGCGGAGAAAAAGCAATTTGAGACTCATAAGTTCCGTCGTTTCAAACGACGAGAGATCTTCCTGCTTCGTATCCCAATATAGCACACGTGCAGCACGAAAACTGCCACAAGCGACTGTGGAGACGAAATCCACCAACTCTGTGAATAGATAGGGATCTGGCACCTTTCCATGACAGAATATGACTTGGGGAACTCCACGACGTTTGACATTGGCTGCGTTCAGCAGACTCAATTGTTGTGGAACAGTTGAGAGATTTTCTGCTGAACGCGTCTTCAAGGTAGCGCTACTATCGAACCTGTTGAGTGAGTGACGTCACGTTTAGTAGCGGATTTCATTTACGCTACAATCCAACATGTTCAGTTATTTTGAAGATGGCTGCGCCCATGGATGTTATTAATCCAAAGGAACAAATGAAAATATATAAAATATACGTGTTTAATGGTGTTTACAACTGGCTTCATTTTCTTTCAATAATCACGTCCCCTGTTACTACCTGTCGTTCAGCAGATACACCAACCGCTACCGCTACAACTCATCTGCTCACTTAGAACCGTTGAATCTGCTGAACGTAGCCATTGTCTCTAGGAGAAGGGAGCCCTGAAATTCGTACAAATTCCCTATAGCCTAAGGGGTCAACTACCTCTCGGAGTGATTCTTATCCCTCTCGGTCATTTATCCCTTCAACACGGTACTATACATCACTGTGAGATTTGGGACTCTTTTAGAGGACTCGTACCACATGGAGTACAGGCTGCGGGCCGAATGGCGAACTACAAACCATCCATCCACTGACGAAGTTTGGGTTCTGGCACCAACACAAATGGAATTTTTTTCATTTGGGACTTTAATTGGTTCACCCAGTTCGGGCCTTCCCGAGTTCAACCAATAATGCAGGACCTTTCTATAGAAAGTGAAATGAGACACAAGAAAGGAAAGGATTTCACTTTAAAACCTCCCACAATCAAGACAAGTGACCAAGTCGACACTCTATACAGAGACATCGGCCTACGTCAGCATAGCATCAGACTGGTGCAGGGATGTCTGGATCTGAATCGGTTTTAGTCGGGCAAATACGTTCATAGTGTCTGTGTACACTATGGACGTATTTGCCCGACTGTAAAACAGATACAGATATAGTGACTGCCGGCACAAGCTTCCTTGACGATTGAAGGTGGGACCTCCTTGATGGAGAGCCATCTTCTGTTGGGAAGAAGCATAAATAATAACTAATAAAAAATAGATATTAAGTTCAAGGTCTGTTCAAGTTTCCATCAAGGATAGGACATGCCCGCGACAGCATCAACTCTCAGATGATCTTGCCATAATTGCAGTAAAGAGACAATGCTCAAAATGTTTAGTGATTATAATGAAAGTTACTTTTGGAAAAATCCGAAAACTTTTTAACAGTTTTTCTTTCCCAAATTTTAGACTACACACTTTGAAGAACCAAAGTAATGAACCAACTGAAATTAATATGCTATATAATTGTGGCTGTATATAATAATAATAATATAATAAACATATAATAATAAAGCATTTCCTATTTATTTTAAATAAGAAACTATTAATATTGTTACAGTAAAAAATTCTATTGGAGTGAATGAATATTATTATTATTCTATGTATTTCATTAATTCCTTAATAATATTTCATTAACATAATTTATTATTATTACAATCACAGCAATCTCTTAAAATCTTAAATATAAGCTTGAAGGTTTTATGTTTATCGGTAATAATTTCGAGATAAACAATAGGAATATATTTCCATTTTTAATTAATGACGAAATAAAAATATTTCGAAATGAAATATTTTCATTGCATCATTAAAAATGAGAATATATTCTCATTGTTTATTTTAAATAATATAATGTTCCTAAACAGAAAAAAAAAATATTATATATTGAAGACAGCATCACATATATTATATAATGAGAAACCGGTTATGTATGGTTGCACATTTGCTGTTTAAACATGAATACCACAATTATGCACATTTTTACTTCACAATAATTTTTTTCTTCATTTATCCAGTTTAATTTATCTATGTATAATATGACCGGAAGTTACGTAGACTACTAAAAAATAAAAATAAAAAAAAACAAAAGCAAAAATTAAAATTACCTTTAATTGTCTTCCACTTTTATCTCGAATGTTTTAATTTCATTGAGAAAATAAATATGTTTTGCCTTAAGAAAAACATCAAGATAAGTTTATTCCAGTATATAAACGGTGCCAGTAGACCCAAACCACACGCCTGATATTTACTATACAAACACACTTCCTTTCGATTAATGAATCATAAGCAATCGAATAACTTACCGCTTTTTTGATAACAATTTTACTGATGGCATGGAAGTTGTGTTGTGTCACTGTTTCATTGGATGCTGTTAGTAGTGTTTGTACATTTACCGGATTTTAAATTACATTATAGATTATTCTATCAATTTTTCGGTATTAAATGCAACATTAAATTACATATTTTAAAATGGCTGATATTTATTTATCTATGAATTCAGGTTAGGTTATTTTTTTTCATCCGTGTTTAGTTCTGTACTTTCAAATGCTTTTAGGTGTGTATGATATCTATTTATTATCATTTAACAAGTAATTTGCTAATATGTATCACTTGTCGTTTTCTCTGACTTAAGTTACATTATGCTGTATTGACAAAAACGATAAATTGTATATAAGCAATCCATACTGTAAAGAAATATCTTTAGCATTGTTGTAGTTTCTTATCATAAATAGTAAGTATTTTATGCAAGATATAGTAGATATTTCATTCTTCTTTAATAAATATTATGTTCAGATAATAAATTATGACATGCTGCGCGTTTAATTATTTATGTCCATTCATAATTAAGTATTGATAATTAGCTTGGATATATAAAATTGGAATTTTTCAATTAGTGTTAAGCATTTTTTACTATTCTAATATTAATTAATGAATAATATAAATGATTATTTAAAATTTACTATTTTTTATTACAGAATGCTTTAAATATATCATCGTAAATTAAATATATATATATATATTCAAAATATATTTACTTAAACATCAGAAATTAAATCCTTTTGTATTATTCAGCTTTTAAAACAGGTCAGATATACAATATTCTGAAATATTATCTATCATCATTATCATGAGAAATAATTTGAAATAAAATCAGTTTATTAAATTATTATTTATAAAAATAAAGAGATTATTTTCTGAAATATTTGTGATTTTTAAATTAGTAACTTGTATAAATAATAAACGAATATTAGTAGCCAGATGTTATTAGAGCTGAAGCTGGAGGTGATAATAAAAAAGCATAATAAAAATTTAAAAAAATGAGATTTTATTACAAAAAAAATCCAATAAAAAATATCCAATATTTAATATGTAAAAAATAAATCAAGTTTAGTATTGTACTAAGAAATTGGATATTTGTTACAATTTAGATGGGGCTATTAATTAATTGACGTTATTGCTTTATTTTGTTAAACCGTCAACCAAGTAGCTGTATTTAAATTTTAGCAAATATTGTAATTTCTTAGAACTGGAATTGATTAATTTTATATATATATGATTTTGATTGGATATCATTTCAACGATTTTCATCATTTAGATGAAAATCGTTTTTCTGAGAGAGACTGTCTTAACAACTTGTTAATACCTCATAAAATATTCTGTTTTTAATCTGATTGAATCGAAATTTTTAACATAAAATAAACATAGCTATATCAAATATGGTCGATATCGATTGAGCGATACGACCTGTAGGTAGATGAAAGGATCTCCTACTCTTTTCATTTTAACTCTATCAGACTGAATTTTTTCGAAAGCCTTATGAATAACAAATGTAATATTTACTCTCCAGATTTGTTCGAAATTAGTTGAATGATTGATCTATAGAGACATTTCTAGAGAAGAGAATCATCCTCTTCTACACCTTTTAATTTTAGCCCAATTGGGCCAAACTTTTCAGAAGATTTTAATTGAGTTAGGATATGCCCATGTCCAAATTTGATGAAAAGCGGTTAACAATGCGATTTACAGGTTGAAGGAAAACTTCGTCGTAAAGTTTTGCGAACTGATAGGGAGTATCGAAACAAGTCGAAAATGTCAATGAACATTGTCTAAACGGCATCATTTTCGAATTAAAAGCTAGCCAATCACAATTGAGCACAATGAGTAAGAAGGCCAGCGACGTAACGCGTGGCAGCTGCACTTCGCGTTTTCGATTATGATTGGTTAATTTTAAATGGTTCTAATTCGAAAATGGTGCCATTTAGACCATATATTCATTGATATTTTCGACTTATTTCGATGCCCCCTATCAGTATGCAAAACTTTACGACAAAGTTTTTCTTCACCCTGTATAGAGGTATTTATGGAAAATGGCCTAAATGAAGCAGTAGAAGAAAAACAACGCTATTTTACCACTCACACGGTGAACTTTTGCCATTTTCAAAGTTTATAAAACATTCGTTTCTATTGGTTGATTGCTTCCTTCGCGTCTTGCCGCATCATATGGTTCGCGCGTGCTGATTGGTCAAAGTTCAACTTTATCATCTCCTTTCGCGCGGCTACGCGCGTTAACTCGAGCAGCTGCACGGGAAAAGCTAGTCCAAGACACACTGTACGCGCGTAACCGCGCGAAGTTGCTTTCGCTTCGCGTCGCGTTCAGTGTGTTAGGGTCTTAATTAGAGTTACTGCTGTGCCTCTAACAAGTAAGAGTGAGTTATAAAACGATAAACTTAAATTATATTAAGCTGATTAAGTGTTTTAAATAATCATTTATTATTTATCGATTTTAAATATATTTGGCATAATTTGGAGTACAGGTAGTCCTCGACGTATGACGGGGTTTCGTTCCAACGTCTCCGTCATAGATCGATTCTGACGTAAGTCGAGGACTTTTTTAATTCTTAATTTGTTTGATTTCTGTTTCAATATTCTCAAAAATTAAGTTTCTATTTAACATAAAACGGTTAAAGAAAGCTTTCCTCGCCTTCCTTTTTAGTTTGAATTTTCATCAGTAGTATTATTTCTCTTACTGGACGTGATAGAATTACAACAAAATACAGTAATAAGGCTTTACTTACCTATTAATGGCGATGCTACGATGTGTATACAAAAACAATGTGATATACATGTATATGTATGTAGTTTATGCAAGCGGAAAAGTTGAATTAGAGAATTTTTAGTAATAAATTTTTGGCCGTCATAACTCGAATCGTCGTAAGTCGAGGACTACCTGTACTTTAGAAATAAGATATCGTACAATAAATTTAACGGAGTCATTATACATATGTATATGCATTACATAAAATATAAATTTAAACTAAAATTCTTCATATTATATTACAAAAAATACAAGGAAAGTAGGAGGGAGATATTAATACGAAAAGTAAAACTGTAAAGAAACGTTAAAGCAAATATAAAAAAATTGTAACATTGCTAAAAATTAAATTTTATTAAAAAAGGCTGTCTGCAAAAGAATATTTCTGGACTTTCATAATGACAGCGATCTCAGGACGAAATATAACGCATTGTGTAAAGAAATTGAGTTTTTGTTCATTGTACTGTATAAAGAAAAAATTTTTATAAAATGTACAGTAATACAATTGTAAGTTACAATTGACCCACATGTGCTGTCACTTGTAACACTACCTATTGCTGAATATAATTTACAGTTATTAGATAGAATTATCAAGCTATATATTTTCATGATGTACAGTTTATGAATTACAAAACAATCAACTATTATTTGCATTTTAGAAAATGCAAATAATGCTACTGTTATCCCCACCTTATTCATAAAACAACAATTTATTTGAACTAATCCAGTTACTAATTCGAAAAGAAAATTTAGTTAAAAAAATTGTTAGTTAATTAACCAGTTTTCTAATAAATATAGTCTAGAAAACTTAGGTCTTTATGTTGAAAGAAATCTTTTGATTATTTTGAGACTTTTGTCTCAATCTTGAAATTTACAGCTGATTATTCACATAAGTAGTTCTAGAAAGAAAAAATGTTTACAATAATTGCGAACCATTTATGAGCGTGTTCTTAACTTTTGAGATATTGTCGGATTTGAACTGATTGTGATTAAAAAAAATAACAATTAACAACTGAACTAACAAATCACGTGATGCATAGCTCTATTTTGCCGGAAATTCATATAATCAGGAGTCGTTAATCAAATCCTGCGTCGTTAAGCAAGACATTTTTTTCTTGCAGCTACTCGTCGTTAACCAAAGCCGTCGTTATCAGAGGCCGTCTTTAACCAAGGTACCAATGTATAACTAAATGACAAGTCATTCTCCATTCTAAACGGTAAGGGAAGTTATTTACCAGATAAACAGCAGTCCGCCCATACCGACGTTATGGGGTCAACAGTTAGATGAAGGATGGAGTTCAGTAGACCAGGATCAGATTCCTTCTAAAAAAGACCTGTAACGGTGTAGAACCAGGCTTTGAACCTGAATCTTCCAATTGATAACCGAATGTTTTACCAATTACACAGACACTTATCAAGTAACAGCATATCGATCTTATAAGTACCATTTTCCTTCGTTCAAACTTCTCGATAATTCAAATAACACTTCATCCCAATTATTATAATGTATTTCAAATTAATACGAGTTAATTGTAATTTAAATTACTGTACTTTATTTTCAAATGATTAAAAAAATGAACTTTAATAATTAACTTACCCTAGAAAAGTTGTGAACTAAATATACAGGTTGACGAGCTGTTATAGAGCTATATTTTGTTGGAAGTTCACATAATCAGGAGTCGTTAATCAAAGCCTGCGTTGTTAACCAAGACATTTTTTTCTTGTAGCCACTTGTCGTTAATCAAAGTACCACTATATAGAGCAATCAGGATCAATTTCAAATGCTCAATAAAGACCCTACAAAGGCACTATCTGAAAAGTAATTAATCTTGTTAAGAGAAAAGACTTTCTACAGTTTTTAAAGGCAAGCAACCAGCCAACCTAGAATATCTAAGGATTTTTGTGTACATTAAAGCACATAAGCAATCTTTATCTACATGACCCAGAATAGAGAAAAGACATTCTTGCCATTCTTTGACCCAAAAAACATTTAGCACATTGTCTTTGAGAAACAAAAATCATACACGCGAGTAATAACTTCATTGTATAAATTTGTAAAAAAAATTATTGGACTTACAAAAAACAGATATCATTTTATCCTAGATTTTCAGAAATTATATTCATCACTCATTCTAGTACCAGCCTACCTGTACTTTTATCATTTTTTAATGAAGAATCCATCTGAACAGAATAATAAAGCAGAGGTTTGTAGAGAAATTGCACATGTAATCTGTTACAACTCTTATTATATGTTTAAAGAAAGATATTACAAACTAATGGAGTCCCTATAGGCAGCCCACTGGCTGACATATTAGCAGAAATACTAATGAGAGAAATAGAAGCACTGCTCCCCATTATAACACCTATATCAAAATTATATTACAGGTTTGTCAACGACATATTTGTCATATGAGACAGAAATGACAAAATTTCAAGATACAAAATGTTTACAAATGAAACTTATGGTCTCTATTTGAAAACAAATCAAGTAAATAAATCAACTGCTCACTATTTAGATGTATCTGTAATAGCAAGAGAGAACTCATATATTACCATAGTATATAGAATATCTGTCTCAACACTAATTCCCTTCGGGTCCAATAAGCTAGTGAAATACAAAAAAAAAAAAAAAGCAGCATTTACCACATCTTTTAAAAGATGTTTTACATACTATAGCCAGTCAGATCAAAAAAAAGAGAAAGTCTTAGAATTTGAGAGGAAATAGGGATATAGGAAAAAGTTTATGTTGAGAATATATGATAAAAAAAGTAAAGAATACTAAAACATAGATACAAATGTACAAATGAAATAACAAGAAAAAAGTGAACCAAAGAGAACAGTTACACAGTAGTCTCATATGCATTAAGAAGTTTAAGAACTATTAAAAAAGTGCTTAAAAAGATGAAAATGAAACATACATTTAAAAGGAACACAACTTTATAATTTTAAATACTAAATCACATAATAAGTTGAACAGATTCATATTACTGAATTTCCTATTTGGACTATTGTTAGCATATACTTTGTGGTTAATATAAAATTTTCAGAATGTCATTCAAATTTATATTTAACATGAGCCATACATTTTAAAAATGTTCTGGAATTTTCTAAATAACTTTGTTCTTATTTTATAGAAATTTTCTTGTATTTTTGTGTCTAGATAATGATGGTACAAAATACAAGTAGGCCTGGATCTACGTCACAAAAAAAAATATTTTTAAATATTTTTTTTTTGTTAAAAATATTTTGAAGTTTATTTACAATTCGAAAATATTTTTTAATATATCAAATTTTAAATATCATATAGTTATCCGAATTATTTTGTGATGCTGCTGATTAAACTAATATTTTATTATTATTATAATAAATCAATATACTTGACCCTCGCGATATTAATAAAGCTTTGCTGTATACAGCACTTTACTATGTTAAAATTTCTGAATTATATTAATGAAATTAAATTTAAAGACAACTGAAAAATAATTTTTTGTTTTCCGAATCACGAAAAATATCCATATATCGAATATTATTTTTACTATAAGATAATAAAGTACATAAGATAAAATTTAAATACAGTATAAAAATTTTATTTTAGAATTCAACTCTTCTCAAACTTTTACACTTGGCGATTCCCTTTTACCCGACAAAATATTTTCGCGATCTATAGTATAGAGGTATATAAACTAGGAATACGAATTAAAATATTTTCTAAAAATTTCTGCGACCCCCAAATTTTTTTACGCGACCCCATATGGGATCGCGACCCACACTTTGAGAAGCACTGTTTTAGATGATGGTTTTTATTTAATTCGTGAATGTAGCGATTAAATAAATATAAGAATTTACGCAGTACTTGCTCTGATAAATCAACTAGATGATAAGAGTTAAACTAATTTCCATTCAACTTCGAATATACAACTGCTTAGTTCTGATTCACGATTAACTTTGCATCTTCCTTTTGATAAATGTCGATAAATTAAAAATATATATCATATACTGAAATATTTCTATTCCTACTTTCGTCACATTTGTTTTTAATTGTGGTTTATGCAAAATCTTCAAGATAAATCGTGTTCTTCACTAATATATCATTATTTCTTCCAATCATTCGATTGAAAAATAATAATAAATGAATTTTAAGATTTTTACGTTGGCATAGATAGCAACACTGAAAACAATAATTTAATGAAATAAATATTTTCAACTAATGAAATCACTTACCAATTTTCAGCAGATAACAATTTAAAAATCTTTAAAATTTATAAATCACAAAATTCATTAAAATATGATATTACAGTATGGATGGTAATGATCATGAAGTCAATTGATTTTAATATGATCGATTTTTCGATACTTTAAATTTTAAAAAATCATTTCTAAGTATAAAAAAATACATTATTATTATTATAGAATAGATCACAATTAAATAGAAATGTTTAATTTACTTTTCGAAGAATAGAAATTAATTTCAAAATTTAATAACTGCTGTAAATACAGTATTTATTCTTCAACAGGATAAGAATGTATAAAATAGAGTGAAACTAGAAAACTACGCAAATAAACTCCAAGGACAAGGAAAAGTATCGATTTTTACCAATGTCACGAGACTAACATCAGCATTCTGATTGGTTCGTTTAAAAAACGATTATTTTCAATCAATAATTTCGCTCGAACTAATATTTTTGTTTGCTTAAATATTTCAATTATACAACACTAATGCCTTGCGAAAAAAATCGCTTACATTTTATTATTATTATTATTATTATTATTTCAATCAATCACAAAATTTCGTGAAATATAGGTGATTTAATATAAAGAAACATGTAATATTAAAAATGTGATTCTATTTTTAGTTCAATTATTAAATCCATTAAAGTCATTAAATTCTATCCCATCACGATAATCATAAAGTGATTTTATACCACATGTTAGTACAACAACTGTACCAACGAATGCAATAACAATAAAAAATATTATTTTTATTTACTTAATTTTTAAATAATTTAAATAGTAATATTAATTAATTTAAAATTATTTATTTATTTATGTTTTGCTAATACAATACCAAATAAGAACTACAAATAATAAATGATTTATATCTATTAGTGTAATTAATTTAGTTATTAATTTTAAAATATTAAAATTTGATTATATATATTAAATAGTTAAGAGCAATTTGACTTTAACTTGTGGTAGAAAACCGCGTGACTATGAATCACTTCAGCCAGAATTTCCTCATATGAAGATTATGACGCTAAAATGCTTATATATTTTAATGCTAATATTAATTTAATTTGTTTCTTCTTTTTTTCTGGAATTTAATTGCTAAAAATTATTAATTGCATTTCATAAACAAAAATTAAATAAATAAAGAAAGCGACAAATTTTTTTTCTCATTTAAAATATTAAACTACAGCTGTCCAATGTTAAACATATAATAATAAAGCATTTCCTATTTATTTTAAATAAGAAACTATTAATATTGTTACAGTAAAAAATTCTATTGGAGTGAATGAATATTATTATTATTCTATGTATTTCATTAATTCCTTAATAATATTTCATTAACATAATTTATTATTATTACAATCACAGCAATCTCTTAAAATCTTAAATATAAGCTTGAAGGTTTTATGTTTATCGGTAATAATTTCGAGATAAACAATAGGAATATATTTCCATTTTTAATTAATGACGAAATAAAAATATTTCGAAATGAAATATTTTCATTGCATCATTAAAAATGAGAATATATTCTCATTGTTTATTTTAAATAATATAATGTTCCTAAACAGAAAAAAAAAAATATTATATATTGAAGACAGCATCACATATATTATATAATGAGAAACCGGTTATGTATGGTTGCACATTTGCTGTTTAAACATGAATACCACAATTATGCACATTTTTACTTCACAATAATTTTTTTCTTCATTTATCCAGTTTAATTTATCTATGTATAATATGACCGGAAGTTACGTAGACTACTAAAAAATAAAAATAAAAAAAAACAAAAGCAAAAATTAAAATTACCTTTAATTGTCTTCCACTTTTATCTCGAATGTTTTAATTTCATTGAGAAAATAAATATGTTTTGCCTTAAGAAAAACATCAAGATAAGTTTATTCCAGTATATAAACGGTGCCAGTAGACCCAAACCACACGCCTGATATTTACTATACAAACACACTTCCTTTCGATTAATGAATCATAAGCAATCGAATAACTTACCGCTTTTTTGATAACAATTTTACTGATGGCATGGAAGTTGTGTTGTGTCACTGTTTCATTGGATGCTGTTAGTAGTGTTTGTACATTTACCGGATTTTAAATTACATTATAGATTATTCTATCAATTTTTCGGTATTAAATGCAACATTAAATTACATATTTTAAAATGGCTGATATTTATTTATCTATGAATTCAGGTTAGGTTATTTTTTTTCATCCGTGTTTAGTTCTGTACTTTCAAATGCTTTTAGGTGTGTATGATATCTATTTATTATCATTTAACAAGTAATTTGCTAATATGTATCACTTGTCGTTTTCTCTGACTTAAGTTACATTATGCTGTATTGACAAAAACGATAAATTGTATATAAGCAATCCATACTGTAAAGAAATATCTTTAGCATTGTTGTAGTTTCTTATCATAAATAGTAAGTATTTTATGCAAGATATAGTAGATATTTCATTCTTCTTTAATAAATATTATGTTCAGATAATAAATTATGACATGCTGCGCGTTTAATTATTTATGTCCATTCATAATTAAGTATTGATAATTAGCTTGGATATATAAAATTGGAATTTTTCAATTAGTGTTAAGCATTTTTTACTATTCTAATATTAATTAATGAATAATATAAATGATTATTTAAAATTTACTATTTTTTATTACAGAATGCTTTAAATATATCATCGTAAATTAAATATATATATATATATTCAAAATATATTTACTTAAACATCAGAAATTAAATCCTTTTGTATTATTCAGCTTTTAAAACAGGTCAGATATACAATATTCTGAAATATTATCTATCATCATTATCATGCAATAATAAAGCACAAAACAAGTTATCAATAAAACTTGTTTAATCAAAATTCAAAAATCCAGATATTCACAACAATAATAAATATAACCTTAAATGATAATTAAATCTAATATCTCCATTCTTTGATACAAACTTAAGCAATTGTCAATCTTATAAGAAATTCAGAAGTCACTAATCACCTCCACTCAATATGAAACATCTTGCTGTGTCATTTGACATGCACTTTTTATCATAGTGACTTTCACAGTCCCGAGCTTGTCTCATTTACATAAGTCATGCAACAAGTTCATGTTTCTTAGTTTACAGAGTATTCAATTCATGTATTTTTTTTACAATTATTTATTTACCTAATTTAAAACATCAATAAGAGATTATTCTTATATTCTCACATTGGATCAGTGGAAATGATTTAGAATAGATGACGTCAAGAGCTGAGAGAGTTCGTCAGGAGGCAGACTTCCAGTCTATAACTCGTAATTTCTAACTGAGATAGAGAATGTGAAAACTGAGTTAACTCTTAAACTAAACATAATATGTTAAATAACAATGAAAATAATAATAATAATTAATAATAAAGAGTTTAATAAAATAATAATAGGATAGGTCAGAGTTAACTTCTTCACAACTGGACATTAATTCTAAAATCTACCACTAGAGTGCCACTACTGCAGTGCACCAAACAGGTGTCTATGAGCATATGGAAAAGCATATACATAATAAAAATAATATAAAATAAAGAAGATATCATTTACTAATTCCATGTTCTTATTGCAAGCAGCCAACACCAGTAATGAGATCAATCAGAAAATTGAAGATAGGGTTCAGTGGGTTGGGCCTGGAATCTTGCTAAAAAACTGGAGGTGTGAGATATGGAATTGTACATGGAACAACCAATAGCAGTAAATGAATACTTTATTGCTCAGTTAGCTTGCTGACACAGTTCATTAAAAAAATTTGTAATGATTAACATAACTCTGAAATTTGGATAAAATAAATCAGAAAATGGGTTTAATTGGTCATTAACATAAGTCTGAGATTCATATAAGTCAAAATAATATGTCACAGATCAACTGTATATATATCATAACTAATTGCGGTCTTACTATTTGCCACCATTATATATAATGATGGTAAATAATAAAATATGTATAACCCATTTATATTAACATAAATTTTTTAATCATATATTAACAGGTAGATCACTAGACAATATATTTAAGTTAGAAGAAAGTTATAATCATAAATATTTAATTAAATAATCTCAATTCAGTGAATTTAAAGGATTTTGGATTAAGGAAACTGGTCATAATAAAAACTTTATTTAAATTAAAATTTCATAAATAGAGTAGTTTGGAAAAAAATCTCTAGTAGATTTTTTTTTTTAAATTAAGTTTTCAATTTAGATACAATTGATTTTTAATTATCTGGGGGTTGCATTATCTATATTGTAGATTAATTCAGGAAGAATAAAATGTTTAATTATTGATGATTTATAAATATTTCAGATATTTTATCAAAGCTAAATGTTCCAGATTTGTTTCTTTATTTTATTTTAGATAATTTGCAATCATAATTAGAATCAGATTAAAATCTAAATTTTGTAATAATATGCTTTTCATTGTATATATAATTATAAGTTATTTTTATTGTAGCATTAAATAAACATAGATATAATTTGATCATAAATTACATCATATCCTTTACTATATTCCTGTCATAATATCAAATTTTGTAAATTATCTATTTAATTGAAAACTACTTTAACTACTGCATTCCTTAATTAGTAAATAATTAAAGTCTAAAATATAGCACTTTCTGCAGTAAATATTTAAAACAGCTTTATTTTCAGTACTCTGTATCTTCATCATCTATACACAAAAATATAAGAAAATATCTATAAAATAAAAATATAGTTCTGTTCTTATTTTATAGATATTTTTTATGTATAGCTAATGATGGTACAAAATATTGAAAAAATTCCTGTTAAATAAAGCTGTTTTGAATATTTATTGCAGAAAGTGCTATATTTTAGACTAATTATTTATCCATAATAAACCTTATACTGCTTATACTAATCAAACTAGTTAAAATCTATGAAATAAGCACTTTTTGCAGTGTAAAACAATTTATTAAAATTTAACAAATGTTTTCAGCATATAGCTCTCATCAGGTTACAAAAATATATATATATATTTTTTTTTGTAATGTTATGAGAGTGCACTTTTTGCAGGTTACAAAAAAAATATTTTTTTTGTAACCTGCAAAAAATGCTTATTTCATAAATGTTTAACTAGTTTAATTATTTATCTATATAATTTCATGTTTGCTTCTTCCTTATATCTTATCTAAAGATTAAGCAAGGAAACTAAGAAAAAATTTGCATAATTTTCTAGTGTTGATTTTTATTAAGTATATAGATGCTAGTGAATGTCAGAGAAATTTTTAGAAGAAAATTTTCTGTAATTTTGAACTTTCACAGAAACATTATTCAAATAGCAAGTTAAAAGATAGAAAAATAAAAAAAAAACTTGCAAAGAAAATTTCATCAGTGATGGTCAGTCAACACTTATTTCTAGAAATGTAGATTTGTTGTACAAATCTGCAATTTGTTGCTCTATTGTATATTTTGTACATAGTGATTCAATACTATTTCTTTATCAGTAAAAATAACATTATGCATCATATGACCAATATAAATTTTATATTGCATATAAATTGCATGTCATAAATGTGTCCAGGAAAATACAATATTTTCTTTATACAATTATTTGTTTAAAAGCGAAATAAAATGAATTTTATAAATATCAGTTACATGAGACCCTGATTTTATAAGCAAATATAATTTGTACTAAAACTTGGTTTATGACCTGTTACCTTAATTTTAAGAAAAATTTGTAATAAATGTTTCAAAAGTTGAATAAAGTATTTTTTGTTAAGATAGAGTTTAAAGCGTATTAACACATCAATATCATCATATATTCTTTTTACACTAGGAACAGTCATATAAAATTTCAATAGGATAGAATCTGGATTCTATCCCAGATCCTCTAGGTTAATAGCTTATGTGTTTTCCACTCAGCTAATCTGGCCAACTCTGTTATAGGATCATTCTTAAAGTGATGGATAGAGTTCATCAACCTAGGCTAAAATCCTTCAGAAGAAATTTAGAGATGTGGGCTTTTGAATTGAAGTCAAATATTCCAGGTGGTAAGCTAATTCTTTATTGGGTGGTGATATAATAGGCAAATAGCAATGTCAGTTTTTCAATTATTTAGGGAAATAGCATTTTTCTTTGAATTTATTTGCTTTTATATTATGATTATTTATTGAGTTTATGTTGAAATATTTAATACCATATGTCTTTGGTTTTTGATTAATGTTTTAATGAGATTATTATGGTTATTGTTTTCTTGCATTGAAATTGCTAAAGAACAGTACATACATGTTGTACAAGAACAGTACATACATTAATAGATTGTTTTTTACATTGCTTTCCACTTGGAGATTAGTAAATGGCAAGATCATTCCTGAGATAAAACTGCTGACTGCCACAATACATAATTAGCTTTGTTAATAGATGCCAAAAATTGTCTGCATTGAATGCATGGATTTCATAATGAAGTACTCTCAAAAAATGCACGTAATAAATGATAATTTTTCAGAAATAATCCCGATACTATGGTTTTCAAATGTGCAATAATAATAACAATAATAGTAACCCCTCCCAAATCCTGCTAAGCTGCCTCAAAGTGACGGAGGGGTGTACGTGGGTGGAATAGGCGATGCAAGCCAGAAATTTTATTTCTTGTAGAATCACCCTGGGCTAGAAGGCTATTCCATTATGCTCAACTAAATGCTAGCAGGTATCCCCACCTCAGTGGTGTTTTTCTAGTATGCAATGATACAAAGCAGAAAACGAAAGCACACCGGCTCGGACATCACCCAGGTTAACAAGGTCCGCATCTGTGAGTTAGGCAGAGGCTCTTATTCGGAAAGTTTACTACAGTCTCCCTTGGCCACTGGTGACGAAAGCAGCACTAACCCAAGCCTGGCTGTCGCAATACACATACACACAGTAGGAAATGGGCCACAATATCAGAGCCCAACCAGCCAAAGTGTTTCCCTGGAAACTCAGCCAGAGACTACCAAAGCTGGAAAACCATCCAACGCATGAAATGGACAACTGACATGAACAATTCATCATGCATACTTCCCAGGTAACACAGCCGGAGACCACCAAGGCTGGAAAACCACGCCAACAATAGCCAGAGACCACCAAGGCTGGAAAACCACGCCAACGCATGAAATGCCAAGGCTGGAAAACCACGCCAACGCATGAAAAGGACAACTGACATGAACGATTTATTCATGCGTACATACTACACAATTACAAAATTAGAAACTGACACTACAGGGTACAGAAAGGAACTCTATGACATATTTATATCAATTTTTTAAGTCGCACTAATCGAATTCGCGCTAATCGAGGCCTATCTGTATTTTCAAATAGGGTCATGAGTAAGTGACACAGGGATCCAGGATAGGAGAATTAATTCAGAGACCAAGATGATAAACAAAATTAGCATATTTATTAAAATAACAAGAAAATAAAAATACAATGCAGCAAAAAGATAAATACAACTATTATTATTAACTCTAGAAGTAAATGAATTATACACAAAATAAGAAGAGAGTTACAATTTTAGATCTTGAACAGGAGAGAGAGCTGTTCGATTCTGGGTAGTGTGAACATACCTAGGAGAGAAAGGTATTTATTCTTCCATCTTCTTTATTTTGTTCATATTTCTTCTTAGGATCAATGCCATCTTCATTTCTTCATCCTCATCAGATGCCATCAATGGGAATCAACATGGCTTTTTTTTTTCCTATATTTTCAAAACAACAACTGTCTCTCTGTCTAACATTTGTCATTCATCCAATACCAACAGGTCAACTCTCTGACTCTGTCCCCTCTCTCTCCTTCCCTTTCATTGTTCTACTAAAATCAATCAGATTTCTCTACTGTGGAAAAGTGATCTGCTTCTCCTATTGTTCTTCAATCGTTTCTTTTTGCTACAGAACAAAGTCTCTGTCGGCAGCTTCAGATTAGTTCTCACATCAGAAATTTCAATAAACAAATAAGTGTGAGGATCAGAGAATTATTAATTTGAACTCAATGTCAGGTGACACCAGAAGTTTAATGTGATTCTCCAACACAGAATTTGTCAGAATTTATGGCTACAATATTGACATAGTATATTGATCCATGATGCAGAGATCAGAATTGATTCAGACTACAGATTTCTTTAGATGAGATAGAGTGGCCAGGATCAGATATTGATTCAATTACTACTTAGTTACTATTGAGGAGGAAACTCCTCTTCACATTTTATGTGAATGTGTGGCCCTTTCGTGGCTTAGGCGTGATCTCTTGGGGACGTATTTTTCCGTTCCCGAGGATCTTGCTTCTGTCCCATTGAAGAATATACTGTCGTTTGTTTTTAAGACAGGCCTTCTTCTGGGATGAATTGATTGGGGGTGCACAATAGACCAATGCTGGTCGCGGTGCTTGGGCTGAAATAGGCCCCTCCCTATTCTACTACTACTACTACTACTACTACTAGTTACTATAACAAAGTGTATTTATTTATCATAACAAAACATATATAAATAAGTGGTTAACAATATATAATTAGGCCTAGCAACTATTGATAATATACAGTTAAAATTTGATTATTAATACAAGCTTCAAGAGAGAGAATGTGAGAGAAAGCTCTGTTGTCATCTTCCTACATATATAATACTTGAGAGAGAGGGAGAGACTTTTTGTCGAATTCAAACACTATTCATTTTCTAATTGTTCCAAAACTTAATTTGTTCATATGTCCACTTAACATAGTTCACAAATCTCAGTTTTTTATTCATCATTTTAGTCTGCCATCACCATTGCTGACCATCTTGACAGGATGAGTTGTATTCCCACTATTATTCCTACATGATTGTTTTTCTTTGTTCACTTCTGAAAATTATGTATTTCTACTTTTTGGTCTTCTCCTCTGACTAATCTGACACACTAACTCTCTCTCCTCCTCTGCAACAAGTGCCCGTTTTTATTTCTCTTTTGCAACAAAGAACTTTCCCATGGTTATTGAATAAGGAATTAATGAACAAGAGAAGTTCCTTGTTCATAAAATGATGAATTCTGATGATTGATTAATTGATAAAAATCAGCCATTTTCTTTCTTTAATTATTTTTTTGTTCTAATTTTGATTTATCTGAGGGAGTGTTGTTTGTAGTCTTCAGGATCTCAATAAAGGAATGTTAAAAAATAATTGGAATAGGCCTGGCTAAAGTGAAGAATTATTAACATTTGAATTGTTGGTTGGAAAAGCAAGCTTTTATCATCAAAGTGTTGGTAAATGCAATCAAAAATTGAAGAAAAGAAAATGATTTCAGTAGCCAAATTACTCTGTAACAATTATAAGATGTATTAGCAATTCAAATACGCATCATTTTGCTGGAAGAAAAAATCTGAGTCCAGTCAAAATGTAAGTTACTAAATATGATATATTTAAGAGGCAATTAATGCTATCTCCTAACAGCTATTAAAATGAAAAATGCAAAAACATATATAATTTAATTGGAAAAATTAATATAAAAATAGAAATCAGATAGAAATCAATAGGATTTCTTGGTAAGATCCAACTATAAAAATTGGAGAGTGTTTAGTTGTTTCCAGAGTTTGTGCTTACTGCTCATTATATCTGCATGAATTTAAGCTTTTAGTTTTCCTGAAGTAATAATTTTGATATACTTTATAAAACTTCCATTATATATATATATAAAAGATAAGATAGCATTTTCTTGATATAAAATAGAAGAAATTTGTTTGTGTATGTGTTGTACATTGGTGAGATATTTTAATTTAATCAGACTGCTACTTTATATTCATTAATATATATTTCATATTGCCATTAGATTTTCTCTATATGCAAATATAGCTTATTTTAAACTATATCTTTCCCATAGTTTTTTCACTATTATTCTAAACTTAATTAAACTAATTAATTAGCAGGAATTAATAATCAAAAAGAAAAATTTGTATTCAATAAATCAAACTTTGTATTCAATAAAGTAATTTTTCTTTGAGATTATTAATTCCTGCTAATTGCCTAGTTTTAATTAACATTAAGCTATATCTTACTTTAATGTCTGTACAATTCTTTTTTTTTATATATATTTTTTTAATTTGGAACAGTGTTTATTATCATATTGAAGGCTAAATATATATTTTCTTTTTTTCCTAATTTATTTGTAATTTATTATAAAAAATTTATTTTATATACAGATAAGTTATTTATCATTTTAATATTGTTCTTTGTTTCAAGGTAACTGTTTTTTTTTTTATTGCATTAGGATAAGTGGCTTCATGTGGAGCATTTGCTACATATTACAAATAAAAGTCAAATTGAAACTTAATTACAGGAATCCTCAATATGTTATGTATTATGTGGAAGTTATGTTCCAGACTAACTAAAAAATTCATATTTATATGAATTGTATAGGGTTATGAATAAGAAATATTTATTTTACTATATACTAAAATAGAATATAGCATAATTTATTATAATTACCAAATAATAATTTAAAAATAAGAAATGAATTTATTAATACAGACCAAAATAAAATTTTATTAGTCTTTCTATTACAATTGCTCCTCCTCAGCATTTGAATTTGCTGCAACTGTAATTGAAGTTCCTGTGTTTCTGTGACTAGTTGTTGATATTGAGGTTTTCTGGCTTTGTTCTTAGTAAAGAATATAACTTCTTTTGCTTACCACCATGAATATTTGTGTCATAAATCACAAGATAGTAAAATAATCTATCATTTAAAAGCTGTGTTATCTTAGCACATGATCAAGATAGGTAACAACTCATTCTGCAGAATGATATATTTTATATGCATTTTTTATATTTATATGCAATTATGAACTTAAATACAAAAGAGGAAAGAGAAAATTCAAAAGAAATAGGCATATATTCTGATCAACATAAGTTTGAATTTCTTTAATGTATATCAAATTTACAGTTCCTAATTAATATATTACACATTGAGATTATATATATACACAAAACAATGTATTGGGTTGTTTGGAAGATAATTTCATTTATTTCCCACCAGTGGTATTAGTTGTATTTTTATCCACTAATTTCATTCTAAGCCATATTGTCATTATAAATTTCGATAGATGACATTTCAAGGTATATTTATAAAAAATTTTTTTTTAATTCTGTGCTCTTTCCATCATGCTTTCTTTTCGATGTTCCTGGAATTTCTTTCTGTAATGCCCAATCCTTATGCAATTGATTTTCTTTTTGTAGGAGACGCGTCGCTGTAATGCCCACTCCTCACGCAATTGATTTTCTTGTTGTAGGAGATGCACTACAGTAGATTTTGGTTTATTTCAGTGAGTCTATGATAGCTTGTATTAAATGGTTGGATTTTAATTTTATTCAGCCAAGCAATTTAACTTGAGTGTAAAATCCTTTATTGACATCTTGGCAAAGATTAGTGTATGTATGTGTAGCCATACTTTTGAAAAATCCCTAAAATATATAAAAAATTGAAAATTCCTTTTCTGCTACTGTCCCAATTAAGCGATAAGTTGTCCCAATTAAGCGTTTAAATTTTGTATTAGCTTATTAGTTTGGTTTTCGTTCTTTGAGATTTGTCCCAATTAAGCGGAATCCACTGTATTATGTAATTATTATTTAATATGAATGAAATCTACAGACATTATTGGGATCAACTAGATGCCTATGTGCACTAAAAAGTATTAAAATTTATTTGTTATTACTGCATAATAAAAAACTTATTTTGATTATTTTTAATAGTTTTGACAAAAAGACATTCAGCCAGATATGATCTAATATTTATCTTTTTCAATTGGCTTGATTCCCTAGAAGATTTCAATAATATATAAATTTCATTCAGATTAGGTAATATTTATGTGAGAGATACTGCTCCAAAATATGTGAATATTTTCAATAGGCTTGGTTCTCTAATGTGATCTAATTACATATGTGAGTTTTATCCAAATAAGATGATATATATAATCTTATTTGGATCATAATTGTGATATATGATGTGAGGATTTGTTGTGCTGACAGATAGTGCAACACATTCTACCAAAACTTATTAATGCTGAAACAACACTCATAGAAATATATACACTTATTTATTCAGCTGCTGTCCACTGTCACTACACATCTAGGTCTTAAAAAACTCCCAAATCAACTGGGCACAAACAACACCACCACTTAAAACCTGCCTGGCAAAACGACTCAAAAAATAAATAATTAAAATCAGAACAGAACTAGGCAGACACACTCAATATATAAAAAACAACACATCTGCAAAACTTATGAAATCTATTAGAAAGATTTTCAGAACACTTAAAAAACACACAAGCCATGAAAACCATAACACATACATTAAAGAATACATAGACACACTAAAACAGGATCTTGCAGCAAAATCACAATGCTTGAAATGATACAAAACCAACTTAGCACGTAAACAAGACAACACACTATTCACAAAAAACTATATAAATATATATGTGTATTTTATATCTGTATAATCTATTAAGTTTAAAAATTGAATATAGGCTAAAACAAAACAGCTTTTGCGGCATCTTAAAAAAGTTTGACTAAAATTTTAAAATAATTATCTCTAATTTCTTTAAGTTATTTAAGTATTTAAGATTATAAACAGAATTATTTAATTTGACCCAAAATTATTATATTGAAGATATGATTTTTCAAATAAAACTGATTTCTTAATTATCCAATAGAAGAAAATTATTTCATATAAACACTAAAAATTTTTACTTTTCTGTAAAATATATATACATTTATATATACAGGAAGTTTATAAAGTCACTATTATATCAATTTCATAGAAATTAAAGTTATAAATATTTTAGTAATAATATAATTAAAAGTATATTTATTAATATGATTTTAGCACAGTTCTAAATAATCCTTGACAATACCTCTATAGATCTCAAATCTATTAGTTGTATAGCAAAATTTTTTATAAAATCTATGGAGTACTTTTTATAATTGCTTCCTAATATACATTTAATTAATCCTGTAGATTATATAATTAACTTAACTTGAGAAATCTCAAAAAAATTTAAATGGCTTAAATATAAGATTTTGTTGTTCAAGGTGTATTGCCTCTGCATCCAATCTAATACACTAGAGAAATACAAAAATACTATTCAAGTGATTATATAGAAATACACACTTAAAAGTATAGTAATAAATATACCAGTAATTCTGATTATTGCTGCTTAAAATAATTAAATTTCTATAAAATCTGTAGTGACTTTATAAATATTCTGTAGAGAATAAATACCTACAAAATTTAATTGAAATTTATAATATACTGTACTGTAAATTTATATTATAGTATTATTTAAATACAATATTCTCATGATTAGGTCAAAGATAATTTATCTACAAATAGTCAAGATTCAATTGTATACAAATTTAGCAAACGACTTTCAAAAGGAAAATACGAATTTTATTATCTCAAATTCATTTTCCAATGTTGAATTTACAAATGAAATTGTTTTTGGAATTTTTTTTATTTTTCCATAAATTTATTTTAACTGATATAGCCATGATGACAGAAGAAAAGATCTTTTTCTGTTATTTTGCTAAATATAAATATTTTTACATCTTTTTCTTTATTTTATAGCACATTCATGATAAATAATCTTCAAGATTATTTAGACATACTTTTAACCTGAGAAATCAAAGCAAACTAGGTTTGGATTAATTTCTAGTATAAAAGATTCAGATTGTGTAAAAATTGCTCCATAGGAAAGCTTCAAGATCTATATTATCATAAAATATAGGAAGAATGTTTTTCCCTATTTGTTTATTGATTTGAATTCATTCTTCTTTTTTAACAATCTCTCTCCAGAAGCATTTCCTATGGCAAATGTCTTTTCATAGATAAGGAATGTATTCAATAATCTTCCAAGAAAAAGAAATTTCCACCTTTCTTTTGTTCTACATCCTGTAAAATTAATTTAAAAAATTATTATTTTTAAGAATATTAATTTAACAAATAAATCAAATAAAAAAATTTAAGATATAATCTAGGAAAAATACGAGCCTTTAAAGCAGGTAGAGGATCACAAAAAAAAAATTATTTAAAATGTTTTTGATCAATTTATTGACCAGCTTCAGTAACTTACAAACCCGAACATTTAGAAAAGTTTTTAAATGGAGGCGGTTACATAGAATTCGGAAACAGAACATAGGAATTCAAACATTTAAATTATTAACATACATCATAATATTATTATAATATTTATTTAAAAGTTTTTAATATCAGTTCATTTTTAATAAAGTTCTTTTTTTATATAAAAATATCTTCTTATAGCAGTGGGGTGGTGGGATCATGCAGTATTACTTTTTTACCAATAAATCATTTTTTCTGTATTTTTTCTAGACTCTCTAGACCAGTGGTTCTCAACCACTGTGCCGCAGCACACTAGTGTGCCACCAAACCTTTGATAGTGTGCCGCGAAAAATTAAGAATGAATTGTATGTACGTATAAGAATTGTATATATGTAATTGTATGAATCATATATGTTAATAGTGAAACGTGGTTGGATGGCTATCTCTTTTGCAGTTCTACCAATTCCTATAAATACGGTATTGTTAGAAAAATCTAACCTTTTAAATAGGGTATCGTTAGAAAAATCTAACCGTCGAATTTCTGCGACAGTCAAAATTTTTTGTCGTTATTCATAATTTAAAAATTAAGGAATAAAAATTAAAATTATTAATAGCAACTTAATAATGGCAGCCTTTATTGAGTTATAATTTATTAAATTATTTATAAATTTAAATTATTATTTAAAATATTTAGGTGTGCTGCCAAATTTTAAAATATTAAAATGTGTTCCTCAACTGAAAAAAGATTGAGAACCACTGCTCTAGACTCTAGCAGGTGTAAAATTAATTTTATTAAGATATAATTTTGTAATTTGAAATTAATACAGTATATCTTACCTTCATTCACATGAATAAGAGTAATTTATAAATATTTATTTATTTATTACATTTTAGTACAAGTAAAAATATAATGGATAACATTATATAATTTGAATGTTATCTATTTTTTCAGCAGAATAACAAGAGAGTCTTAAACACTAATATGTTAATTTATTCATTCTCTTTAAGTTATATTATACTTCCTCCTAAACTGCAAACATTAATGTGAGTGATTTTTTTTGTATTCTCTAATACTTGTAATTTTAATTCTCTGTTTTATAAGTTATGTGTACTGATTCAACCCTTAATTCAAAATAAAATGCATGCAAGCACTTTGATGGAAATATCATGAAATTTTTAAGAAATTATTATATAATATAAATTGATGATAAACTTATAAGATTGGTAAAGCAGTCAGATATTGCATATTATTTGATGGCATCAAGAAATATAAATAGATAAGAAATAAAGGAGTCCTCGACTTACAGCAGGATTCTAACTGAACCTTGGAGTCAAAAGTCAGAAATGCCCAAAATTTATGTAAATTCCATTTATTATTATTTTTTTCTGTTTATAGTAGAGTAAAATTCAAGTTAAATACCTCGAAATCTTGGACATCCATTTATGTTTGACATATTTCTTTGGAACCAAATAAAATCTTAAATTTTTACATATCCATAATTATCTTAGGCATATCTTTATCCTGGATCATAGACATCTTTTTGTAATAAGTTGGATAGATTCTTTTCCTCAGCTTTGACTTTTATGAGAAAAATATTTATCTCAATAAGAAGAAATCTCTTTGATTTTTCAGAAATAACTTTCTATCTTAACTTTGATGTATCCACCAATCTCATAAAGTTGAGAAAGTGGTCCAAACTAGTTCTCAGATTTCATTCACTCAATCAAATGTTTTTTTTATTGGGATTGGTGGCTGAATCTCAATTTTGATGTTTATAGTTCTACTTATTAAAAGAACTCATTGACTTTGATGACTATTTCAATTTAAAATAGAGAGTAACAAAAATGGTTCCACTGTAGGCATATCATTAGAGTACTTGCAGTGGTTGATCAGTTACCAGGTAATGGTTCATTTGATTGTCTTGTGCAGTCCCTGGCCAACTGTTTATGAAAGACCCTTATATGTAAGTCAATACAGAACAGATGTGGCTGTGAGAAAAGAGGGGAAGAAAAGGAGTAAAATTCCTCAGTTATAAGTCCCACATTTCTTTAAATTCAGTAATGGTTCAGTGAGGTTCAGCATCCAGTGAATACTTTTTAAATGCAATTGCTGGATAAAGGAATAATCCAGTCAATGAGATTTTAACACAAGTATCTGATATAGGCATTCATCAAGCCTGTTAGTAAATATAAGACTGTGATTGAATTTACAGGAATTGTAAATTAATTGAATCTCGAGATTTAGCTGATTTAATTTCTGAGAAATGTCAGCTAAAAAAGCTAAATCACCTAGCAAGTTAGGATTTTCAAGAGGACTATAAATTTCCCCCATTTTGTTCAAGAAATGCTTTTATTTCAACAATCAAATTATGAAAATGTTCTAATACTTTGCCTTTGCTAAGTCACCTCACTTTTATATAAGTTAAAAATGTGGGCATTTACTTGATCCTGCTTCAGACATGTTAAGTAGAATTCTTTTTTGTCGTTATAAATAAGTATTTTTATCCAAAAATAACTTTTATAAATTTGTGAATTATTGGAAACAACTATACAACAGATAATACACACAATTCAGTCGTTAATATCAATTTACAAGCATAATATACTGTTGTGTTGTCGTTGTATATACACATTTCAACACGAATGCGAATAATGCAAACTTAGTCCGCATGAGCCTTTTCCTGCACCTTCTCAGAGCGTGCCAACTGCTGTTGGTAGATAAAAAGTTTTTGTGCTAAATCTGGACATATTTAAAAACATTTAGATTACATTTTTTAGTTATTTATTTTTTATAATTTTGTAAATTACAATTCTTGTTCAGTAGATAAAAAATGATATTTTAGTAGATTTGCAATAAACTCAAACTAATAAACAGATGGAAATAAAATTACTACTACTTATTTTAAAATTATTTTCATATGATTAAGTTTAAAAATGATATTTTTAAATTAATATTTTTGAAATCTTGCCGTGGGCACATAACAGACCAACTGCAGGTGCAGGGTTGGCCACCACTGCTGTATAGTAAGCTATGTACAGTCTATGACAGAAAGGTTTTGACATCAGCTGAAAAGGTTTGGCTTTCGTACAATACACAAAAACTGATTCGAGTCATTACTGCAGATTAATTAAAAATAGACGTACAACAGTTCACTATTTTTTAGTTTCTTAAAGATGATTTCTAGACGGGTTACTATTTTAAATTCTGAGAACAAAGTCTGATTCTGTTGTTTGTTGGTATCATATATTACCTGCAAGTGGTGTGACGTCGCAGTTTCGGATTCCATTAGAATAGGGGTTCCCGAAGTTTTGCCTAGGTGGGCCAAATTGTAAACTTTTGCCTAGGTGGGCCAAATTGTATATTCCAAAATATTTGGCGGGCAAAAAAGTGTTATGGAAAAATACGTTCAAATCGATAACAAATTAGACATAAGGGAAAAATTTATACTAATTTTATAGTATAATCGTACTTTATTTAAGACAATAATTACTTTTTATTACAAACTGCTTAAAATAACACATTTCAAAAATAATTAAAAAATAAATAAATAAATAATTTAAAAAAAAAATAAAAAATACTAATAATAAATTCACCAATCTGAAATGTGTGACTTGTGCAATTGTTTTTTTTAATATCATTGAGCCTTGGTTTTAAGTCGGTTGAATGTATTCTTAACACCATCAAAAGTTCATCAATTAATTTTGATCTCAATTTGGATTTATTAATACTCATGATTGAGAAAGTTTTCGCATATAGGCCTATAAGTGCTTCCAAATAATGAAAACATATTTGGAAGCACTTATACATATACAGGGTGTTTCAAAATGAATATCGGGATTTTGAGATTTCGTAGTATTTATTACATTTAACTTACAGTTATAAATAATACATCAAATGAAAAAGCAACTCAAACAGTTTTGTTGGTATATCTGTGCGCATGCTCATGCACTGTCTGTGCCATATCCCGGCGGAAAGTTTATGGGCCTTTCTTTTTCGGTGAAGCAACTGTAACTGGTGTTTCTTATCTTGATGCGCTAGAACTATGGCTCTTTCCTCAATTGGAAGAAGCTAAACCAGAGAACTTTATTTGGCAGCAAGATGGTGCGCCGCCTCACTGGCATAACTCAGTACGCGATTGGTTAAACGTCGTTGTACTCGAGCGCTGGATTGGCCCCAAGGGGCCGAATGACAGAGCTTGTTTCGCATGGCTTCCACATTCACCCGATCTGACGCCGTGCGATTTTTACCTTTGGGGATTCATAAAGGATAATGTGTATGTGCCTCCGCTACCAGCTGACCTACCCGAGTTAAGAAACAGGATTGAAGCAGTTGTTGCAAAAATTACTCCAGACACACTGATCAAGGTTTGGAAAGAACTCGCCTATCGACTCGATATGTGCCGTGTGACGAAAGGTGTTCACATTAAACACTTATAGGGGAAAAACTGTTTGAGTTGCTCTTTCATTTGATGTATTATTTATAACTGTTAGTTAAATGTAATAAATATTACCGAGCCTCAAAACCCCGATATTCATTTTGAAACACCCTGTATTTTTTTAACTGAACAATTTTTAATTATAATATGAAAAAATTTATTTATTTTCTGTAAAAATGTAAATTATCTCTATGAATTCAAGATTTGGCATTTGGCTCGCGGGCCGCACTTTGGAAACCCCTGCATTAGAAGGAAAAAAAGTCTGTCCGAGATCCTACAATTCATGTAGACAATAAATCTGTGAGTGCGTGTCACTGTTCTTTCGCCATCAAAAGACAAAATCAAATCTTATCTGTATAATAATCGCTGAATCTATAAGCTGCTAATTAGTGTTGTCATAAAACTCCTAAGTGATCCCAATTGTCCTTCTGGTGAAGATTGATAATTAAAAATTGTTTTCACAAACAATTCATTTTATTAATGTTAAGGCAAATATAAGAAATAAATGAATTCATTTTATTAATGTTAATTTTTCGTAGTAAATATAATAAATAAGTGATATATTCCATATTTTTAGGACATTTTAAATGAGTTTTATCTGCATTTTTAATATTTGAATTTTTTTGTAGCAAATATAATAAATAAATGATATTTTCCATATATTTTAAGGACATTTTAAATGAGTTTTATCTGCATTTTTAATATTTACTATGGTTGTTTTAAATGAGTTTTATCTGCATTTTTAATATTTACTATGGTGGTGGGGAGGAGTCGGAACGAATTAATCAATTTTCAATTAAATCTTACGTGGAATCGCGCCTTGGATAACGACGGTAATACTGGAACGGATTACCGTCGTTAACCAAAGCACCACTGTACTCTTGAAAAGTTATGAAAAAAATATATCATAGTTCTAAATTTAAATTCCGATAAAATACCGATTAATTTTTAATCATTTATAATAAAAAAACCTTCAATGATATATAAATAATTTAACTTTATACATAAATGCTCATATTTAATGTCGAATTGAACCGATTATTCATTGATTTTTCCTAAACTAGATTTTATGTTAAATCTCTACTTATCAATTTAAGCTTATTTGTCTATTTTTATATCATTCAATTTTAGAATAAAATATTTTAATCCGCATTTTGTTTATGATAAACCAGGATAAAAAAAAAAAAAAGAAATTTTGAATTAAAATTAGCCAGTTTAAAAATATTGATAATTGTCTCTACCAATATGCTAATGTATAATAAATTAATATGTTATCTGGATTACTTTTGTTATAATTCAATAAATTAATTTTATAAACATAGAATTTTTATAATTATAAAGCTTTATTAATATTATTATTTTTTTGAACTGATTTTATTTTTTAAATAAATTTCGGAGATGTTTTCATTAATTTGATTCTAAGCAATCAAATTAATAAAATTTAGTAGTGAATCTGATAGAAAATTTATAGATATTTACGTAATTTTATAATGAAAAAAATTTTTTTCTTGAAATATTTGGAAAAAATCTACAATTATAATAATGCAAATATCAAATTCCTCGCTCACAAATTAAAAAAAAAGAAAAAAGTTTTAATTATCATTATAAACACAACTATTATATTGAAATAAAGGGGAAAAAAACGTAATAATGAATAAATATTTGAATATAGAATACAAATTATTGTATTTTGGTTAATAAATATGTTTTCTTGTTATCGTCAGAGAATCGTTTCTGTTAATAATAATGATTTTAAATGAAAACAAGATCGGCGAATTTGATAAATATGAAAAATAAATTGATAAAAATCGAAATATTGCTCATTGAAATTCATAATTTTTGTTTATTCCGCAAGAAAAAATATAATAATTCATACAGAATACAGTAGTTATTCCTGTATAAAGATTGGTTAGCCATCGTAAAAAATCCATAATTTCAAATCTGTGCGTTTTTATTTATTAGCTGTATTATATAAAATTAAAAGAGCAGTAAACAGAATTTTTATAATTAATTTGTTATTTTAGATCAAATTATTATTATTTTTAATCAGAAACGGCGATCCATTTGTAGCGTAAAATTTATATTTAGTTTCAAATGTTGCTTTCTATAAAATACTGCATATAAAAATCCAATAAAACAATGATCTTATTGTCACTTGAGTAAACGTTTCTCCACGAAAAAATGAGCTAAAACGTTATCAAAACATAAGATATCAAAAGGTAACTATTCTCTTATTTATTTTTATATTTTCTAAAAATGGCATACTGTACAATACAGTAGTATCTCGGTATACGTCCTTAATCCATTCCAGATCCTTGGATTTATACTAAACAGGACATAATACCAAACGAATTTTTCCATAAGAAATAAAGGGAAAATGATTAAGTTCCCATGAAAAAAAATCCTATTGTTCCCATAAGAAATAAAGGGAAAATGATTAATCTGTTCCCATGAAAAAAAAAATCCTATTGTTATTGGCATATTATATATTGATGGGTTGTAAAAAATAATTTAAATACTGCTTAATAACTAAAATAATAAAATACAAAAGCAATTACAGTGGATGAAATAAATGAAAATTTAACTTCACTACCTTGCTGAGAAAAGTCGAGTGCCTACTAGGATGGTGCTGAGAAGGGAGATTGTTTGGAAGGCGAGTCCGCTTCCAAAAAAAAACTTCAGGAATCTGAAATTCTGTTGTTTTTTTTCTCTTTCTATGTTCTGTTTGTTTTTTTATACTTGGACCTTGCTCAGGCTCACCAGGTTTGACTTTTACTAAAAATCTGTCCAAAGAACTTTGCTTCTGCCTTCTCCTCAGGATGTTTCGGAAATATGACATTGTCTGGTCATTCCAGATAATACTATTCCGACTTGTTTGTGTTTATTGGGACGGTACTTCTCTGCAAATTTTATATAAGGAGTATGTTTTTAAGAGAATACACAACAAACTCATACAAGTTCTAGCACGCGAATCAGTCGTATACCAAGCAAAATTTTTCGCATCCATATAGGACGTATTAGTACCAAGTTGGATTTATTCCAAAGCGGACGTATACCGAGGTACCATTGTATATTGAAACGATGTAAATCAGATATTATATATTTTTCTCATATACAGTGCAATAAAGTTGTAATCCGGAGATTAAATTATTTGATTTCCAATCTGATTCAACTTTTTATTGAAGCGAATTACTTGCAAAGCATTTATTATCTTTATATCTACACTAAGAGATAAAGATAATAAGTCTATCATCGTATGCACAAAGTATTTAATATGAAACAAAATTGATTTTATAAATTTTATTTGCCAATTTTATGCACATTATTATATTAAAAAGAACCTTCTTATTTTTCATTAAAAAATATTTTGATTGATTCATGCCGTTCTTTAGAAAGTGAAGTTTAGTTTGGAAATTAATGGAAGTGGAATTTTTTTTTCTTAATCACAGGATGGCGTCACTAGTCGTGAGTTTGAGACAACGATTGCATGTATGTAATTTTTATTTGAAAAATAAATACTATATTTTTGCGTTTAATTTACTTTATAGATTTAGCAATTATTAAAAAAATTATTTTAATTTTAAAAAATAATTTTTAAATAGGTATATTTATAATAATAATAATTTTATTTGATTTTTTTCCAGATAAATGAAAAATAGAATTACAGTATATACCGTATATATCAGATATTTATATGAAAATATATTTTTAAAATCTGTAAAACACCATATACCATACATAAACATATATATATATGTATGTTTATACCAAATTGTATGCTTAATCAATGACTTATATCAGCAAATTAAAATAAACTGAATTAAGTAAATTTTAGAAACTCAATACAGTGATGCCTCACAATTCGACATTAATCCCAAAAAAAAAAAAAAAAACTCTCCTTTTAAAGGAAGGATGTCAAACTCGCGGCCCACAACGAATACTTTTGCGGCGCAGACAAAACATTTAATGAAGTTGGTGTGTCTTAATTTTACAAATATTTCCTGCCAGGTTTGAAAATACTAGAAAATTCGCACATGGAATTATCACCATATTTGGAAGTACTTTTCGGTGCGAGCAGTTATTTACTATTATGAAAGGAAATAAGTCTCCTTTAAGATCCAGAATTACTGGCATTCATCTTCAATCAGTTTTAAAAGTAATCACTGCGAATAAGATTTCCCCCGAAGTTGAAAAGTAGATAGCAGAGAAGAGATGCCAAGTGTCAGGAAGCCAACATTAATTTTACTGTTGTCCTGTTGTGCTTTTTGAAATAAAGCTATTTTTTGTACAAAAATTGAAGATTTTTTTGCGGCCCACATAAACTTTACACCTTGTTTATTTGGCCCGTGTTAGCCTTTGAGTTTGACACCCTTGTTTTAAAGGATTATAAAGCTTATTCCATAAAATATTAAATTTCTCTACTACTGCATTTAATAATAAGCTTAGCAATTATTATTTATTAATAAACAATAGGAAGACGTTAGATCCTATTTATCAAAATATTTATTTTTCTGAATCATCAGCTATAAATAATAAATAATATCATGAATTTAATGGATCAACTATAAACTATAATAACCTAAATATGTCTTAATATATTTATATATGGAAAATGTATACAATGTAGATAAATAGGCCTATTCTTTAACTTTTTTTTTGTGAAAACAGTGTTCAAAAGTATCATATTTAGATATTTATCTCAATGCTCTGACAAAATTAACTAATGTTTATAATTTTTAAATTTTATTTAAATGTGTTTCTTTAAATGTTAAAGTTAGTTTATAGTATTTATTAGCAATGCAGTATACTGTGTTTTTTTTTTATCTCACTCTTCTGTAAAGTAAAAGAATATTTTTGTTTCGTATTACAATAAATATATACTGTATATGTATATTTGAACTCCGAGTTGCAAATATTTAGATCTAATTAGTGATAAACTGTATACAATAGATCTAATTCTTTTCTTCTTTCGTTTGATTTGGAACAAATAAATAATTTCATCAAAAATATAGATCTGCAAAATATTTCGGAATTTCATTTTATATTACCATTCTAAATGTTTTTGCTTTTTATTATTTTGTAAGCAATTTTTGAATAAATAAAATTGTTCATTTAATCTTACTTGTATCTTTCACTGAATATACAGTACATGCAGTCAAAGAAATCATTAAAAGAGATTAAATATTTACATAACAATATATTTGATTTCCAAGAATAGCATTATAAGAAATTTGATGTCAGTGATTTTATTTTTCAGAAAAACTTCAATCAAATGGAAAAAGGCTTTGTTAGAAAACGATATCCTTGAAATTATTTATCAGATAAGAAACCTTAATTTACTGATGCGAAACGCATTGTTATTTAGCAATTCCTAGCATTATTCATATTGAAAAAATTATTCGAATAAAAACAAAATTTGAATAATTATCTAAATAGGTAATAAAGCTATTTTATTCAAATACTTTTGAAATATTCATATTCATCAAAATTTTTCATTTATGATATTAAACGAATGGCAGAGAACAATTATATATTAACAACATGTATAATTCTCCTCTACTATTCGATTTTCTATTATTGTATTTGTGAGGGATAGAAATTCGAGTTGGATGTAGTATGTCTTTCCTCATTTCCAAATTTCCGTTTTTCTGTTGGGTTCAATTAAAAAGAGACGGAGAAAGGAATTTGGAGGGGGAGAGAGACATACTAATAAGAGAAATACAATAATGTTTCGTATAATCCTATCATCCGACTCGTATCAGTGCCGTAAAAGGGTATGGCGAAGGTGGCCACGGACATAAGCGCCATTCAAAATAGGCGCGTAATCCAAGGGCTCACTATCATCGTCCCCCTCACGTTATCCTATAACTGTAACAGATTTTTATTTATTAAAAAAATTGTAAGAAAGCTTATTTATTTTTATGTGACACAAAAAGTGCAAAAAAATTATTATTATGATGACGTGAATACCTACTGTTGAGCCAGATTGCGAGTGAAGCAGCGAGTCGGGTAACAGACTGGTTAAATTTTTTTAATCGGGGAAAAATATTGCAACATTTTCAATTGACGATATAAAGAAATGTGCAAGTGATCTTTGTTCTCAATATAAAGAATTGGACAAATTTCAATTCAGAATGCCTTAAATCGCAGGCGCAGGTGATATTTCCAAATTTAACATCATTATCCCGCAGGGAAGTTTTAGAAGGAATTTTAAAATGGAACCTTTGTGAATCATATCTATATTTAACCATGGCATTACGTATCATACTCATGTTACCCGTTACTGTTGCTTTTTTATGTGACACAAAAAGTGCAAAAAAATTATTATTATGATGACGTGAATACCTACTGTTGAGCCAGATTGCGAGTGAAGCAGCGAGTCGGGTAACAGACTGGTTAAATTTTTTTAATCGGGGAAAAATATTGCAACATTTTCAATTGACGATATAAAGAAATGTGCAAGTGATCTTTGTTCTCAATATAAAGAATTGGACAAATTTCAATTCAGAATGCCTTAAATCGCAGGCGCAGGTGATATTTCCAAATTTAACATCATTATCCCGCAGGGAAGTTTTAGAAGGAATTTTAAAATGGAACCTTTGTGAATCATATCTATATTTAACCATGGCATTACGTATCATACTCATGTTACCCGTTACTGTTGCTACTGGAGAACGAAGATTCGGTAAATTAAAAATTATTTAAGGTCAACGATGACTCAAAATCAATTGATCAATTTAGCAATACTATCAATTGAAAATGATTTCTTTTAAGAAACCGATTTTAAAGAAGTAATAAATAATTTTTCAGAAATCAAAACATGAAAGGTGAAGCTTCTGTAATAGCTTGTTTTATAAAATTTTATAATCTGTGTAAAATAATATTTGCTGAATCTGTAGACGACAATTTTTATAATTTATATGTTATATCCCGATTTCTCCTTCAGACATATTAAATAAATAATTAATAAAGAAAAATTACAAAAAAAATTTTGCTAGTAAATAAAAAATCTGTTTTTATTCCCTACAAAGGCTCCTTTTATATCTTGAGCCATAGGCGCTTAGAGCAGTAGCTACGGCACTGCGTGGACTCTTGTTCCCTATAAAATAAGTTATAACGACATAACAGCACACATGATATACGCAGGTGTCATGTGAAATTAATGAGAAGACGACATCGAAAGACAATCGAAGATAAACATCTTGATTTTTCCCAGGAAGGGTGAAAGTAAAGGTCAGTGTTGCCCGGGCTCATATATAAGAGCTTGGTTCGGACTAGAAAGGAGGGTCGTCTTAGATCATCAGTCGTTCTTGGAGGCCGATCAGTGAAGAACAATGATAGAGTCGACTCCGCCAAAACTCATGGTATCTCCGTGAGTTTTGGCGGACATTGAATCGCTCAATTAATCTTACAACGGATGTTACATTGAACAGACTTTGATGAACATTTGATGAAATTGGGAAATCAACGTAATTCATAATCAGAAAGACCAGGTTTCACTCCTATTTTAAAGGACATTCTTTTTGAAAAGTATTTTCCTCTCCATGATCTATTGTCGGGTTAAATTATGTAAAGAAATCTCTCTCACAAATAAAGGAAGTTATTGGTTTATTTAAACCGTAGTCTCTGTATCGATGAAGTCTAGCCTTATCACTCGTCCTTACTCGCAACAAGGCCTAAATCCTGTCAGTTTCTTCCGTCGGTCGCGCGCACTAGACATATTTGACGAAACTCGTAACTCCGAATAGCTTCTTGGAAATATATAGGCCTAATATATTAAATTAATCTACCGTAGCTCCTGAATCTTTGAGGTGTATTTCCTAGATTTCTAATGTATATTGGGCACTTAGCAAGTCACATGATATTTCGACTTATAGATCAATTAAATAATAATAATTCAAAAGTATTAGTATTCATGATTTCATTAGATTTTTTGCTCTATTAACAAGAAGAAAGATGCTAGGGAGCATTCATAAACTACGTCACGTTATTTCGAACACTTTTTAACATCTTCCCTCCTCTTTGTCAGTTTTCATCAAACCAAGCTTGCCAGTGACGTTACAAATTTGAATACCTCTTCCTTTCTACTTAAGTTTACCGATTTTACGTAAAAATAATAGAAAATAGGAATTACTTTATACTGATACTTTGTTTCATAAATTTATTAATTTCCAAATAAATCTTTCAAATAATTGGATATAAATGGCATAGAATGAACATTATATAACCAATGCTTCTTCAAATATGTTACATTACAGTCTTTATATTTCAAACAATTAAACATAAATATTCTATCTCTGATAAAAACACTAGAAGTTCCTTCTTTCAGCGCTTTTTCTTAAATACTAAAGCGTATTCGGTAATAAGCCAGCTAACATCAGCTTAATATGCAGTACAATACTAGTTTATTGGATGCTTTTTTTAACTAATGCTAACTCCAACTCTCATCTCAAGCATAAATAAGTCAACTTTTTCTCGTCTTAATTATGGCTAAGAAAATAGCGGCTGTTGTCAGTGAGAATGTGTCTATGATGGAGAAATGTTCGTAATTCAGTAATTTTTAATTAAGGAAAATCAAATAATTTTAATGATATGTATTGTAATAAGTTATTACTAAAATAAAGTTTTATAAAAGATTAAATAAAAATAGAGTGAGTTTAAAAACGAAAAATTTATATAAGGCTTAATTTATAAAAATTATGATACTTTTTTTATAATTCGATGCAGAGTAGATCCGTCGTATGCCGAGTAGTTTTTATAAATATATTGAATAAAAAGTCCAATATAACGAATTCTAATAATACTATATTAAGAAAAGTAATCAATATCTTAAAATTTAATTAGGACATATAATAAAAGTTGATACAAAAATATTTAAAATATTATAAATTTTATTAGATCTAGATAGATTTTTCAGTAATATTTTTATAAAACTTTAGCAATACAGAATATAAAACTTTGTCATAAAAGTATTTGTTTCTAATTCTATAAATTACTAAAAACATTACATGCTGTGTTTGTTATATTTTATATAAATACTATTTTATGCTATACCATACTGGAATAAATATTTGCTTATATAAATATTTCTGGAATATATATTTTCAATATTCTAAGTATTCGTAAAAATCATATAAACTTATAGGCTGTAGGATATAATTAATATAATTATCATAATAAAAGATTTCTTAAACTGTAAATAAAATATGCTGGACAAGGAATACAAAATTGTTACTAATAGAAGCATATAGAATATACCAAAAAGGGTCTAAAAATCAACAAGCACAAAAAGAAAAGCCTGGAATTTAGTCTCAAAAAATGAAAGAATTAGTCTTTGATGTAACAGGGATAATTTGTTAAAAAAAAATGGAACAATATGATGACATATCAAAAAGTATTAGATAACATATTGCGTCAATATTCGCGCGAGTCTGCCGAATAGATTCGTGCGCTAAACGCACGCGTCTATACACGCTAAGAAATTTATATTTCTGATCTATAAAAATAAAAATCCTTCTGCTACTCAGCAATTTATTTCTGATCAATCTTTAATTAAATGAAACAATGCACTCTAGTCTATACATGTTTTCTCACATGTTACCATTAACCCTCCATAATCACCTTTAATTAAATGAAACAATGTCATTTAGTCTATACATGTTTTCTTGTTACCATAAACCCTCCATAAACCGCCACCCTCCTTTACCGCCAGAGAGGAATTTCGAACCGATGGTGGCGGCTTAAAGAGGTTTGACTGTATATAGATTGTAGAATACAGGAATACCTTGATTATCGCGGTTTCGATTATTGCGATTTTCGATTTATCGCGGTTTATAATTTGATACCAAAATTCGAATTATTGCGCTCCAAATTCGAATTATCGCGGCCGCGAGATGTAGTCCACTACATATGCAACCA
>AYEL01081711.1:0-18719 GCA_000484575.1 Olivierus martensii | reverse complement strand
ATAAAAACGAAGTGCTTTAAGAGAGCTACTTGGAGGGTAAATGTAATTCTGGTTACATATGTAGTGGGCTATATCTGGAAACCGCGATAATTCGAATTTGGATCGCAATAATTGGAATTTTGGTATCAAATTATAAACAGCGATAATTCGAAAATCGCGATAACGAAACCGCGATAATCGAGGTATTCCTGTATTAGTATTAATATTTCAGGGATTGAGATCATTGATTGATTTTAATCATTCGTACTAGTCGTCATAACTGCTAGGAAAAAGTGTTATTGGAAGATAGATATCAACTTTTATTAGTCAAATTCTATTCTGATAACTTCGTTTTTAATCATTGTAATGATTAAAAACGAAGTTATCAGAATAGAATCATTGTAATGATTAAAAACATCATTTTCTAATCTCATTCTTAACCAGCTGTCTAAATCAGGGGCGGACTGGCCCTAAGAATGTTCTGGCAAATGCCAGTAGGGCCGGTGCTATCGTAACAATATGGGCCGGCAGCCGACGAACCGATTTTTTTTTTATGTCATACACCGCACATTCACAATGTAATGCATATTTCTTTCATATTCCTCTCCATTCATTTTTATTCAAACTTATCAATATTTTAGTATTTGCACACAAATAAAGACTTCACTTTAGGTGATTATTTTTATTTTGTCGTTAAAATTTGTTTTGTAAAAAATACTATGTATTTAATCTATTTAACATATATTACAGATATATCGTCGCAAGGACATTAAGATATAAAAATAAAATAAAGACAAGAGTATTGCAAAAAAATTTTTTTTAAATTTATTTATTTGAAATACTCCAATCTTTATTATTATTATTATTTTCTATATGTTACGGTAAAATGTTCTTACCACAATATATCCGTGCGACGAAATGTTCTAATATTAAGTCTAACTAGTAGGCAGCTGTCAGGATAATGCTAGAACCGAAAATATGTCCCAGTCCGCTCCTGGTCTAAACGGATCAAAAACAGGTTTCTTTATTAAAAAATGAATTATCTCTTAGAATTTTTACAGTAGAAAAAGGGATTGTCTTTTATGCTTCGATAACTGATAATCGATTCTTATGGCGATTTTATAATTTCTTTTTACGAACTTGGAGAAAATGGTCGAAATAATTCTTATTAATAACAAATATAACTATAAATAAGTTTATCTTAAAACGCTTACATTTTATAGTCCATTCTTTTAACTGCATCAAATCTTTTAAAAACAACATGACAGATCTCGTACAAGAGGAGGATATATTTACTTCTTCAGTCATTCTCATTAAGTAAGGAAGACTTGTTTTAACAGTAGATTTTAAATGGTTCTTCAGTTTCATCTCTGCGTTGTCGAAAAATTGTAATATTCGATTGATTTCATTTTCAGTACCAGGTTGTAGACTTTTAGATGTTGCATATTTAGTAAAACATGCGTAGAAAATCATTAATAATAAAATGATTTTGCATTTCATTTTGACGAAAGTTTCCTAGAAATAAATATTCTTTCTCGAACATAAAGAAAGCTCTGTAGAAAAAGAAATATATAAATAGCAAGATTCGGAGATTTGAAAAATTTTCCTCAAGCAATTATAAGTTGAAAATCAGGAAAACCAGCATATGATAAATAATCAGTTTCATAAAGATAGATTTCTTTATTAGATAACATTTCAGGTTTCCTTTCGTCATTAAAAATAATAGAAATTATAAAAAATTACTTTTTCAAGCAAGAGAACTAAAATCGAGATTCAAAATGCATTTGCTTTGAAAATAGTTTTGAATATTCAAAATGAAATTAGCATTCCATAACGAGATGAAGTAATTATACAAAAATATCGTTGAAATTATTTTATGAATGATGTTCATGCATAATTATAACTATTTTTAATCAATCTTTCTTTCTGTTTAATGATAATTAAACAAGCTAAGTAAATTGACACAAATACAAGAGAGAATTCAAAATTTAGCCACCAAGCTTACACAAGAGAGAAGAAAGTAATGTATAATAGGATGCATATTTTGAATTGACGTCCATAAAATATTTTAGTATTTATAAAAATACCATAAATTCTATATGGTTCTTTCATTTTATCACAAATCTATTTCTGTATATACCAGTTCTAACATTAAAAAATAGAACTTTTGCCGAAATAATCATTGAAAAATCCTTTATGAAAATCATTGAAATCGTTAATATTCATGAATGTGTTCTGTGATATAGCCGAAAATAGATATAATTTATATGTGTTGTATTTTATTGAAATGCTGATCATATGATGCTATTATAACTGACAATATCTTATACAATAATTCGTAACTTTATAAAATTGATTTTGCAATGTTAAATTATCTCGAGAATTACGATCATATGATGCTATTATAACTGACAATATCTTATACAATAATTCGTAACTTTATAAAATCGACTCTGCAATGTTAAATTATCTCAAGAATTTTAAGCAATGCAATATTTCCCATATTTTCTGCAAGCTGTATGTTTGAAGTTATGCTAATGCCATCCCTACAGACTGAAAGTGTTATGGAAGAAAGAGGTAAATTCTGGGGCTGTATAATGTTTTTGCAGAAATGTATTCTCATTTTTACAGATATCCCAACCTCTTTACATTAACAATTTCCTTCTATTTGTTATGCTAATGCCATCCCTACAGACTGAAAGTGTTATGGAAGAAAGAGGTAAATTCTGGGACTGTATAATGTTTTTGCAGAAATGTATTCTCATTTTTTCAGATATCCCAACCTCTTTACATTAACAATTTCCTTCTATTTTTTTTATTATCGACGGGAAAATAATAGTTATATATTTTATCATTTTTCCATCGTTTTCAAATATTATATACATTTGATTTTTGATTGCCCCAAAATGGTACGTTACACCTGAATAATTTCTTCGTTAAATAGCATCCAACAAATAAATTTCTCTACAAAACAATAAACACGACGCTACAGGTCTTAATGCTATTAGTAAATTCATTATCTTTTTTATTTTATCGATTAATGTTTATAGTAATAAAAAATTAAAATAAATAATTAAATATAAAATATTTAGATTCAAACAAGAAAGAACAAAAAAAATGGGAATATTGTATTAGAGAAACCAAATTACTGAGAATATTTCTGAACAATACATAATTCAGAAAATATCTGACTTGTATAATGAATATAAAAATATTGATGCAAGAAATAATTAGTATAAAATATTAATTTTAAAGGAATAATAATTTATTTTCTGTTAAATCATTATCTTTTTTATTTTATCGATTAATGTTTATAGTAATAAAAAATTAAAATAAATAATTAAATATAAAATATTTAGATTCAAACAAGAAAGAACAAAAAAAATGGGAATATTGTATTAGAGAAACCAAATTACTGAGAATATTTCTGAACAATACATAATTCAGAAAATATCTGACTTGTATGATGAATATAAAAATATTGATGCAAGAAATAATTAGTATAATATATTAATTTTAAAGGAATATTAATTTATTTTCTGTTATATACTAAAAGTTATATGAATAGAAAATAGAATTTTATTTCTATGGAAAAAAGATAAAGATTAAATCATAACAAAGCTTATGATTTATGATATAACCTTTTTTATGCTTTTCTTATTCAATAGCTAGAAAAAATTGTAAAAATTCTTCGAATGTTTCCATATCGTTTGTTCTATACTAATTTCTTTACTGTTTTACTTGAGTGTTTAACTAATCTCTATAATGTATTTGTTAAATTTGTAATTGTAAATACGTTAACCAATAATTGGAATTATACATTTTCAAATCGGGTAGAGTAAATTATTAATTTTGTTCATCTGTAATGATAAATAAAGAAATAATTGTCTATTCTATTGAAATAGGTAAACCTTTAATGCATGCACATCTGTCGAATATAATATTTTGTGAGTCACGTGACCGGACAGTAGAAATCGTGAAGGTCACGTTATATGACGAAAAACGAAAACAAAGCATTTAATTGTGAGAGTCACGTGACCGGACAAAAGAAATCGTGAAGGTCACGTTATTCGACGAAAAACGAAAACAAAGTAATTAATTGTGAGAGTCACGTGACTGGACAATAGAAAACGTAACGGTCACGTGATTCGACGAAAGATGAAAACAAAGTAATTAATAGCACATCAATATTACTAGTGAAAAACATCACGCACGAAAGACGATGATTAAGAACAAGAATAATTAGTTATCATAAAATACGAAAGTAAGGGGACTGCGCCGGAAATCACATCGAAAATAATCTTTATTCGGGTGGTGATTACGAGCTTATGACCCGGTTATCAGATCTAAATAAGGTCCGAAAGTGAGACTCGGCCAAGAAGGGTCACCTTGAGGCTCAGACTGCTTGCCTTTTGACCGATGGGGGAGGAGACGGTCAACGATATAAGGACCCACTGAACAAATGGTCGGGGTCTTTCCCTGTTCTTCTTCCTAGTTATCCACGATCGTGTCTCCGTCTTCATCAAACAAACGACGCCGTTCCCTGAGTTAGGCAGGGCAGACATAGTACGACGAGACACGATGCAGCGAGGCGCTGCGAGACCAACCAATGTAGAGTCCCTAGATTTATAGAGTAGCGCACCCTGACTTGCAGCCGCCATTTAATATCCTTCTGGCCGATTGCCCGCCATACGAAACTACAGAATTTTCGCAAGAAATTCTTAACTCGCATTCATACAACCATATTAGGAAAAGAAAATGCATTTAGAAATTTAAAAACATATCAAAGGATATAAAATAATGCATAATTGTTTTAGGAAAAATGTTTAACTTGTATTATTGGTAACGAAATTAACACACTACTTTTTACTGACTCCACTTAAAGACAGTATTTTTTTTTTCTTTTATAAATATGTATTCGTACAAAAATAAAGTTTTATTTCGTCATTTATTTTTTTAATTATAACTAACAACCACATTTATTAAATCAATTAAATTATTAAATTAATTTATTAAATTATTAATTTTCTCATCCATCCTCATTTGTATACTTCTGCTGCATTTAAAGTCCAATGTACTTATCTTTGATCTGTTATATTTTTTAAAGGCAAAATACATTCTTGTTTTAAAAAACACATTAACAGTTTTTTTAATATATTGTGACAATTTGGCACATTCTGAATAAAATTACATTTTAAAAAACTGGATATTAACTTATTTACCTTTATTTCATTATTTATAAGTTTCATTTCATGTTTCCTAAAAAATATTTCAGCACTGTTGAAAAATTGATACGCTTTGATTGATGGAAATAATAAATTGTTAGCTTTATACTCTCTCATTTTTGTCAGTATACTAGCATATTGTATTGAGATATCATATTCATCTGTGATAAAATGTAAGAAACATGAAGTACAAGTTGTAAAATTGGTTTTTACTTTATGTAAAACACAACCAATCAAATAATATAGTGATTGCTGTTCATCATTACTTAATTTAGCTTCTGAAGTTAAATCAAATGATAGATCAAGATTATTTAATTGGTCAGCATCTTCAAAAGTTTCTTTCTTATTTTCCTTGTTTCTCAATGACATATACTTAATTAAGTATTCAGCATCATTAACTGTATAACTGCCATGTTTAGGTTTCAATTCATATTGAGATAATGTTATTAGACGCAATGCAACTTTAAATTCACGAGGTCCTGGAATGAGAACAAATAGAATTACTATTATAACAAACGCATGAATCTGCATATAAATATTAATGTTGGTAATTATTAATAACAGACAACATGAAGGAGAATGGGATAATAACTATAACATACCTGCACATATTCTTTGGAGAGGTGGTTTTCTTGGTTTTGGAAGTCTGCGATGATCAAATATGGTTGGTACAGCATTCCACCGTAGCAATTTCTTATCATCTTTTCGATTGTTTTCAAACTGATCATCAGTGAAATGGTTCTGAAAAATAAATTAACAATAAATCTTTGACCTATACTTAGAACAATCATAAAGTACAAACTTTCAGGAATACAGCCACGTGAGAAAACTATAAAAATTAAAGCTATAATACTCTAAAAAATTTCCAGTTGTATTTTATATCACTTCGTCGACATGTTACAGCATTACCTGAACACTAAACTGACCAATGACTGTACCATATATAAAAATTATCGGGGATTTATTTATAACTAATCGAAGAAATTGTATTATTTGAGATTTATATTAAATAGAAACAGATTCCCTATCGCCCATTAGCGATTTTAATAATGAATCCGTATGAAAAATGGTGGAGAAGTGACATTACATAAAGTTCTAGTTTCAAAATTATCCTTAGTTAGCATTCCTTTAGAAAAGTTAAAGAAATTATTCCTGGCAATAATCACAGGAAACTTTATGAAAAGTAAACAATAATACTATATTTCTTTTCTAATTTATAAATACAACAGTTACTTACCTGGCAAACGAAGACTATTTACTGATATTTAAGAACAGGGATTTACCTGAACTTTCTTTCTGGTCCCGTGTCCACTAGTTTGACGGTGGTGCGTAGCCATGTTGGTTGCCGATGGAGACTATATTTGGAAAAGTTTTCCTTCCAATATTTTGTAACCACTTCTTTCTTCTTTCATCATTTCTTTTACCCTGGGGCAAAGGAAAGAATCTGTGACCCTTTTCTGTTCGATTAGCAGCAATTTTCCAATTTACAGCACTACAACAAGGCATGTTCTTACAAAATAACCAGAAAGCCCATGAACGTAATGATAACTTCTTCTCTAACAGAAATTTATTAAAATAATAAACAAACATAAAATATACAAAATTTGGTCGCATATTAATTAATATAAGTAACATTTACATTTAGTTTTTTTCTTTTTCAAAATTGTGTAAATGATAGGATATAATAGAGACATTTCTACAGAAGAGGATCATCATCTTCTAAACCTTTTAAATTTAGCCCAATTGGGTCAAAATTCCCAGAAGATTTTAATTAAGCTAGGTTATGCCTATTTTCCAAATTTGGTAAGAAGTGATTAAACAATGTAATATATAGAAAAAAAATCTATGCAAAACAGCATTTGCTATCTTTATTTTAGCCCATTGTGCTCTAACTTTTAGAGGATCTCAAATAATCTAAGGAATACCTACTTCCCAAATTTCATCGATATCGGTTGAATGATACGAGAACTAAAAGAGTTAGTGATAAACGAGCTTCCTATTTTATTCATTTTGGGCCTATTGGGCTGCACTTCTTTAGAAAGGTTTAATTAACATAAATCACATTTATATCCCAGATTTCTTCGAAATCGGTCAAACGATGCGACCTATAGAAACATTTCTAGAGAAGAAAATCATCGTCTTCTACACCTTTTAATTTTAGCCCAATTGGGCCAAAACTTTTAGATGATTTTAAATGAACTACGATATGCCTATATTCTGAATTTGGTCAAAATCGGTTAAGCAATGCGATATGTAAAGCCATTTATAGAAATCGGATCCCCCTTTCACCCCTTTGTTTTGACCCGATTGTGCTCAAATTTTCAGGAGACCTTAAGTAAACTGAGTCTTCAAGTAAACTAAGAAACACCTATATTCCAAATTTCATCGATATCGAGAACGATGCGACCTGTAGAGGTGTCTGCATAGGAGGAGAAGGAGAAGAAAAATGACGCTTTTTTGTCGATTTTTGCAATTTTTTAACCGCTCTAATTCTATTATTAATTGGATATGAAACTTCCAATTTGGCATTCTATCCTATTGAATACTTTTCTCAAATGCAATTGTCAGATTAATAATATTTAACTTAGGACCAAAGTTATAGCGAGTTGAATTTTGGCTGTAATGACTTCGGTAATAATAATCAGTCATTGACTACTGTACTTGGCTTAGAGTCACTGCCATGCCTCTTGATCTTCGAATATCGAGAATCGACTACATTTTAATACTTAAATCAAAATAAATTTAGCTTTTTCTCTAATGAAGTATGAGTGTAATTGAAAACACGTACAATCCTTGGACTTAGCGAGTTTCCATTAACATCATCATATTTAGTCATCGTGTATTTAAAAACTAATAATGACTGATTTCAAGATTTTACTGAGAAGTGTATGTATATGAATTAGAAACAGATATCTGGTAGTATCATTCACATAAGAATAATTTCTCAATTCATATTTTGCTTCTCCTGAAAATTAACAAAAATGGACTTAGCGTGTTTTCAAATCACACTCTTTATTTGTAATTCGTTCATTTATTGTAAAACGTAGTATGCCTCTAAAGGAAATAAATGCATGTGAAATATATAATAATTTTTGAAAACATTGACAACACAAACTCGAAAAAATTGATGTGGCTCTCAAATATTTGAAATTCTCCCATATGGGTCATAATCATATGTAATTTGGCCACTCCTGTAATATAACATGTTAATTTATACATTGATGTATAAATTAAATATGTCATAGTAATAAAATTTGAATTAGAGAACATATTAGGTTAACAAGTAACGCTAATCCATTTGACGATTAGGTTAAAAGTTAAAACACTTCTTATCTGTATTAAGAATGGTCCTATTGCCTTTCATTTAATATTTAAATTTATTTAGATATCTTTCTAAAAGTTACATAAATGAATCTCAATAATAATATAAAAACTAAGATTGATATTTAATAATTTAATTCGCGAAAATTTAATTGTTTACAAATATTTAATTGAACTCAAACTTTGGTCAGCGAAATTTCAGTTCAATTAAAATATTTACAAGATTTTTATATTGTAAAACAGATCGAATTTCATATTAATCTGATCTAAAAAATAATAAATCAAAAAAGACAGTTAAAAACTTTAGGCTAAAAACATTAGGTTTTTAGCCTAATCATCAAATGGATCAACATTACTTATTAATAAAATATGATTTCTAATTTTAATTTTCTTAATATATTTAATTTATACATTGATGTAAAAATTAAATATGTCATATTAAAGTATAATTGAATATAAATTAATTTAAAATTGAATTTTCAAGTGGTATCAAAATTAGCTTTCTCTATAGCCCCATTCTGAGAATTTAAAGTGACCAGTGACAGTTTTGTATTCTTCTCCAAGCTGGTTTTGTTGGTTTTTCCATTGTCATATCAATGACAATTGGCAACCGTCACTGGTTTGACGATGGAATGCTTAAATTATTTTTATTTGAAATGCTGAATGTTAAATTAATGACATACCTGTAACAGTCGTCAACCAATTTGGGTAAGTGTTAGATGGAAAAACAGGTAAAACATATTTGGCTCTGATAACCTCTTTTTGTATGGTAGGAAATCCGGTCAGTCCATTTTCGTCTAAATAATCCCATCGTACTACGTCAATCACTAGAATTAATAAAGACTGGTTTTTTCCAAAAGTTAACCATTTTTGCCAGATTAATAATATTAATACGAATAAAAATATGGAAAAAGATGCGTCATTTAAACTATTCATCCTTAGCCACATAATTCTCAAATGTAGTGGTTGAAATCGCATTTATCTCTTAAATCAGGTGTGTCAAACTGGCGGCCCTTGAAGTAATTTTTTGTGGCCCCCAACGCTCTTAACAAGAATGAAAATGAGAACAATATGTTATGAGATAATAAGAAGTAATTCTCGCTTCATAGTTATGTCATATACTATGATGCATTAATTTGATTTTAATGAAATTTGTCAGTAAACAAATAATAACATTTCGTCAATCAGTAAATTGCTTCGTTTAATTTTTCTTTGCAGTTTATTCATGTATATTTTCTATATACAGTATACTATATTATATTTTGATAGCTGCAATTAATTAGTATTTATACTATCATTACTAGTCAATGTATAAGAAAATTTTAATCACATTCTCGAAAGTTCTAATTTTATCAGTTCATCTGATGATGGATGTTTCATCAGTTCCACACTCTAAATAAACTTATCAGTCTGATATATGTATTTTGTCTATTTTCATTATGGAAAATTACAAATACCAGAGCCCCTTTAGCCATTAAATTAAAGAAAGACCTGATACGCACACAACTGTTTAATGGATTTTTAATAAGAGAGACTGGAAGTTGACTCAATATTCACAACTTGAAAAACCATAAGTTAATTTAAAATCTTAACTATCACAAATAATTAATGAAATATCTTTTTACTACAGATGAGATCGGATAGGTTACACAGACTCAAGCTAGACTTCCAGTAGGACCACATTTATTTGCAAATCCTTCGTTGGCGAAGTTTAGCATGTTCCACGAATTCAAATATGATACAATTTCAAATTTTTCTAAGAGGGTCCCGTTAGGGCAATTCAAAGAAATTCTCGTGCTATAGTGGTTCACAGATTTGATCAGCAGTAAAATAAATGAATTAACCTAAACCTACAGTTACTCATCACTGAAATTAGAAAACCCACGTGTGCGTAAAAGGTGAAAATCTTTAAATTTAATGTTACCGCTTCCTAGGACGAGGACCCGGGGTTGGATTTATAGGAAGCAAATGTTTTGTGTTGTGTCACTGTGTTAAATACTTAAAAAATAAAAATGCATGTTATGTTGATGCATGTATGCGAAGACAGTTATAAGGTTATAAAGTGGGTGGTTCGTGCGGGTTTTGTTATTTCCGTGCATGAATTGATAAAAATCAAGAGAATGAAAATACAAGTCCCTCTAAACACTGATCCAGCTCAGGCAAGCCAGGAATGATACGATTCGCTGTAATTAAAGCATAGCCCGACGGGACAAGAAAGATACGACTCGTTCCAATACTAAACCCGTAAAAAGTTATGAATTTATGTAATGCTAAACTCGGCCGCAAGACCTAAAAAGTTAGCATGTAATGACTGTCGCTAACATTAAATCCAACCAGAAGGGTCAACAAAGTTACGAATCGCTCTAAAGCTAAACCCGGCCAGACGGGCCAACAAAATTACGACTCGCTCTAACGCTAACCCCGGCCAGATAAGCCAACAAAATTACGATTCATTGTAACGCTAACCCCGGCCAGACGGGCCAACAAAATTACTACTCACTCTAACGCGAAACCCAGCCAGACAGGCCAACAAAATTACGACGCACTTTTAGCTAAAACAAACTACAGGGATCAACAAAATTACGACTCGCTCTAACTTTAAATTCTGCCAGACTGTCCAAGAAAATTACGACCGATCTAAGCTATAGCCAGCCACACGGGAAAACAAAATTACGACTCACTCTAACGCTAACCCCGGCCAGATGGGCCAACAAAATTACGATTCACTCTAACGCTAACCCCGGTTAGATGGGCCAACAAAATTACGAATCGCTCTAAAGCTAAACCCGGCCAAACGGGCCAACAAAATTACGACTCTCTCTAACGCTAATCCCGGCCAGACTGTCCAACAAAATTACGACTCGCTCTAACGTTAAAACCGGCCAAACGGGCCAAAGAAATTACGACTCACTCTAACGCTAACCCCGGCCAGATGGGCCAACGAAATTACAAATCGCTATTAAAGCTAAACCCGGCCACACGGGCCAACAAAATTATGACTCGTATTAACGCTAACTCCGGCCAGACTGGCCAACAAAATTACGACTCACTCTAACGCTAATCCCGGCCAGACTGTCCAACAAAATCGCGAATCGCTCTAAAGCTAACTCCGGGAAAACCGGCCCACAAAGAATTACGATTCGCTCTAACGCTAACCCCGGCCAGATAAGCCAACAAAATTACGATTCATTCTAACGCTAACCCCGGCCAGATGGGCCAACAAAATTACGATTCGCTCTAACGCTAACCCCGGCCAGATAAGCCAACAAAATTACGATTCATTGTAACGCTAACCCCGGCCAGACGGGCCAACAAAATTACTACTCACTCTAACGCGAAACCCAGCCAGACAGGCCAACAAAATTACGACGCACTTTTAGCTAAAAATTACGACTCGCTCTAACGTTAAACCCGGCCAGACGGGCCAACGAAATTACTACTCACTTTTAGCTAAAACAAACTACAGGGATCAACAAAATTACGATTCGCTCTAAGTTTAAATCCTGCCAGACTGTCCAAGAAAATTACGACCGCTTTAAGCTATAGGCAGCCACACGGGCCAACAAAATTACGAATCGCTTTAACTCTAACCCCAGCCACACGGGACAACAAAATTACGACTCGCTCTAATCAATGGCCAGCCACATGGGCCAACAAAATTACGAATAGCTATAAGTCTAAACCCGGCCAGACGGGCCAACAAAATTACGACTCGATCTAACCAAAGGCAGCCACACGGGCCAACAAAATTACGACTCGCTCTGTAACCCCAGACACACGGGCCAACAAAATTACGACTCTCGCTAAGTCTAATTCCGGCCAGACGGGCCAACAAAATTACTAATCGCTCTAATTCTAAACCCGGCTAGACGGGCCAACAAAATTACGACTCGTCTAACCAAAAGCCAACACAGCGGCCAACAAAATTACGACTCCCTCTAACTGTAACCACGGCCAGACGGGCCAACAAAATTACGAATCGCTCTAACCAAAGGCCAGCCACAAGGGCTAACAAAATTACGACTCGCTATAACTGTAAACCCGGCCAAACGGGCCAACAAAATTACGACTCGCTCTAACGTTAAACCCGGCCAGTAGAGCCAACGAAATTACGATTCACTCTAACGCTAACCCCGGCCAGATGGGCCAACAAAATTACGAATCGCGCTAAAGCTAACCCCGGCCAAACGGGCCAACAAAATTACGACTCGCTCAAACATTAAACCCGGCCAGACGGGCCAACGAAATTACGACTCACTCTAACGCTAACCCCGGCCAGATGGGCCAACGAAATTACGATTCACTCTAACGCTAACCCCGGCCAGATGGGCCAACAAAATTACGAATCGCGCTAAAGCTAACCCCGGCCAAACGGGCCAACAAAATTACGACTCGCTCAAACATTAAACCCGGCCAGACGGGCCAACGAAATTACGACTCACTCTAACGCTAACCCCGGCCAGATGGGCCAACAAAATTACGAATCGCGCTAAAGCTAACCCCGGCCAAACGGGCCAACAAAATTACGACTCGCTCAAACATTAAACCCGGCCAGACGGGCCAACGAAATTACGACTCACTCTAACGCTAACCCCGGCCAGATGGGCCAACAAAACTACGATTCACTCTAACGCTAACCAAGGCCAGATGGGCCAACAAAATTACGAATCGCTCTAAAGCTAAACCGGGCCAACGGGCCAAAAAAATTACGACTCACTCTAACGCTAATCCCGGCCAGACTGTCCAAGAAAATTACGACTCGCTCTAACGTTAAACCCGGCCAGACGGGCCAACGAAATTACGACGCACTTTTAGCTAAAACAAACCACAGGAATAAACAAAATTACGACTCGCTCTAAGTTTAAATCCTGCAGACTGTCCAACAAAATTACGACCGCTCTAAGCGATAGCCAGCCACACGGGCCAACAAAATTACGAATCGCTCTAAAGCTAACCCCGGCCAAACGGGCCAACAAAATTACGACTCACTCTAACGCTAACCCCGGCCAGATGGACCAACGAAATTACGACTCACTCTAACGCTAACCCCGGCCAGATGGGCCAACGAAATTACGAATCGCTCTAAAGCTAAACCCGGCCACACGGGCCAACAAAATTATGACTCGTATTAACGCTAACTCCGGCCAGACTGGCCAACAAAATTACGACTTACTCTAACGCTAATCCCGGCCAGACTGTCCAACAAAATCACGAATCGCTCTAAAGCTAACTCCGGCAAAACCGGCCCACAAAATTACGACTCACTCTAACGTTAAACCCGGCCAGACGGGTCAACGAAATTACTACTCACTTTTAGCTAAAACAAACTACAGGGATCAACAAAATTACGATTCGCTCTAAGTTTAAATCCTGCCAGACTGTCCAAGAAAATTACGACCGCTTTAAGCTATAGCCAGCCACACGGGCCAAAAAAATTACGACTCACTCTAACGCTAACCCCGGCCAGATGGGCCAACGAAGTTAAGACTCCCGGCCAGATGGGCAACAAAATTACGATTCACTCTAACGCTAACCCCGGCCAAACGGGCCAACAAAATTACGACTCGCTCTAACGTTAAACCCGGCCAGTAGGGCCAACGAAATTACGACTCATTCTAACGCTAACCCCGGCCAAATGGGCCAACGAAATTACGATTCACTCTAACGCTAACCTCGGCCAGATGGGCCAACAAAATTACGAATCGCTCTAAAGCTAACCCCGGCCAAACGGGCCAACAAAATTACGACTCGCTCTAACGTTAAACCCGGCCAGACGGGCCAACGAAATTACTACTCACTCTAACGCGAAACCCAGCCAGACGGGCCAACAAAATTACGACGCACTTTTAGCTAAAACAAACTACAGGAAACAACAAAATTACGACTGGCTCTAAGTTTAAATCCTGCAAGACTGTCCAAGAAAATTACGACCGCTCTAAGCTATAGCCAGCCGGCACGGGCCAACAAAATTACGACTCACTCTAACGCTAATCCCGGCCAGACTGTCCAACAAAATTACGAATCGCTCTAAAGCTAACCCCGGCCAAACGGGCCAACAAAATTACGACTCGCTCTAACGTTAACCCCGGCCAGTAGAGCCAACGAAATTAAGACTCAGTCTAATGCTAACCCCGGCCAGATGGGCCAACGAAATTACGAATCGCTCTAAAGCTAAACCCGGCCAAACGGCCAACAAAATTACGACTCGCTCTAACGTTAAACCCAGCCAGACGGGCCAACAAAATTACGACGCACTTTTAGCTAAAACAAACTACAGGAAACAACAAAATTACGACTGGCTCTAAGTTTAAATCCTGCCAGACTGTCCAAGAAAATTACCACCGCTCTAAGCTATAGCCAGCCGGCACGGTCCAACAAAATTACGACTCACTCTAACGGTAATCCCGGCCAGACTGTCCAACAAAATTACGAATCGCTCTAAAGATAACCCCGGCCAAACGGGCCAACAAAATTACGACTCGCTCTAACGTTAAACCCGGCCAGTAGAGCCAACGAAATTACGACTCATTCTAATGCTAACCCCGGCCAGATGAATCAACGAAATTACGACTCACTCTAACGCTAACCCCGGCCAGATGGGCCAACAAAATTACGAATCGCTCTAAAGCTAACCCCGGCCAAACGGGCCAACAAAATTACGACTCGCTCAAACATTAAACCCGGCCAGACGGGCCAACGAAATTACGACTCACTCTAACGCTAACCCCGGCCAGATGGGCCAACGAAATTACGAATCGCGCTAAAGCGAACCCCGGCCAAACGGGCCAACAAAATTACGACTCGCTCTAACGTTAAACCCGGCCAGTAGAGCAAACGAAATTATGACGCACTTTTAGCTAAAACAAACCACAGGAATAAACAAAATTACGACTCGCTCTAAGTTTAAATCCTGCAGACTGTCCAAAAAAATTACGACCGCTCTAAGCGATAGCCAGCCACACGGGGCAACAAAATTACGACTCGCTCTAACGTTAAACACAGCCACACGGGCCAACAAAATTACGACTCAGTCTAACGCTAATCCCAGCCAGACTGTCCAACAAAATTACGAATCGCTCTAAAGCTAACCCCGGCCAAACGGGCCAACAAAATTACGACTCGCTCAAACATTAAACCCGGCCAGACGGGCCAACGAAATTACGACTCACTCTAACGCTAACCCCGGCCAGATGGGCCAACAAAATTACGAATCGCTCTAAAGCTAAACTCGGCCATTACGAATCGCTCTAAAGCTAAACCCGGCCAAACGGGCCAACAAAATTACGACTCACTCTAATGCTAATCCCGGCCAGACTGTCCAAAAAAATTACGACTCGCTCTAACGTTAAACCCGGCCAGACGGGCCAACGAAATTACGACTCACTCTAACGCGAAACCCAGCCAGTCGGGCGATCAAAATTACGACGCACTTTTAGCTAAAACAAACCACAGGAATAAACAAAATTACGACTCGCTCTAAGTTTAAATCCTGCAGACTGTCCAACAAAATTACGACCGCTCTAAGCGATAGCCAGCCACACGGGCCAACAAAATTACAACTCGCTCTAACGTTAAACACAGCCACACGGGCCAACAAAATTACGACTCGCTCTAACGTTAAACACAGCCACACGGGCTAACAAAATTACGACTCACTCTAACGCTAATCCCGGCCAGACTGTCCAACAAAATTACGAATCGCTCTAAAGCTAACCCCGGCCAAACGGGCCAACAAAATTACGACTCGCTCAAACATTAAACCCGGCCAGACGGGCCAACGAAATTACGACTCACTCTAACGCTAACCCCGGCCAGATGGGCCAACAAAACTACGATTCACTCTAACGCTAACCAAGGCCAGATGGGCCAACAAAATTACGAATCGCTCTAAAGCTAAACCGGGCCAACGGGCCAAAAAAATTACGACTCACTCTAACGCTAATCCCGGCCAGACTGTCCAAGAAAATTACGACTCGCTCTAACGTTAAACCCGGCCAGACGGGCCAACGAAATTACGACGCACTTTTAGCTAAAACAAACCACAGGAATAAACAAAATTACGACTCGCTCTAAGTTTAAATCCTGCCAGACAGTCCAACAAAATTACGACTCGCTCTAACGTTAAACACAGCCACACGGGCTAACAAAATTACGACTCACTCTAACGCTAATCCCGGCCAGACTGTCCAACAAAATTACGAATCGCTCTAAAGCTAACCCCGGCCAAACGGGCCAATAAAATTACGACTCGCTCTAACGTTAAACCCGGCCAGACGAGCCAACGAAATTACGACTCACTCTAACGCGAAACCCAGCCAGACGGTCGAACAAAATTACGACGCACTTTTAGCTAAAACAAACCACAGGAATAAACAAAATTACGACTCGCTGTAAGTTTAAATCCTGCCAGACAGTCCAACAAAATTACGACCGCTCTAAGCTATAGCCAGCCACACGGGCCAACAAAATTACGACTCGCTCTAACCTTAAACACAGCCACACGGGCTAACAAAATTACTACTCTAACGCTAATCCCGGCCAGACTGTCCAACAAACTTACGAATCGCTGTAAAGCTAACCCCGGCCAAACGGGCCAACAAAATTACGACTCGCTCTAACGTTAAACCCGGCCAAACGGGCCAACGAAGTTACGACTCACTCTAACGCTAACCCCGGCCAGATGGGCCAACGAAATTACGACTCATTCTAACGTTAAACCCAGCCAGTAGGGCCAACGAAATTACGACTCACTCTAACGCTAACCCCGACCAGATGGGCCAAGAAAATTACGAATTTCTCTAAAGCTAAACCCGGCCAAACGGACCAACAAAATTACGACTCACGCTAACGCTAATCCCGGCCAGACTGTCCAACATAATTACGAATCGCTCTAAAGCTTACCCCGGCCAAACGGGCCAACAAAATTACGACCGCTCTAAGCTATAGCCATCTACACGGGCCAACAAAATTACGACTTGCTCTAACGTTAAACACAGCCACACGAGCTAACAAAATTACGATTCACTTTAACGCTAATCCCGGCCAGACTGTCCAACAAAATTACGAATCGCTCTAAAGCTAACCCTGGCCAAACGGGCCAACAAAATTACGACTCGCTCTAACGTTAAACTCGGCCAGACGGGCCAACGAAATTACGACTCACTTTAACGCGAAACCCAGCCAGACGGGCCAACAAAATTACGATGCTCTTTTAGCTAAAACAAACCACAGGGATTAACAAAATTACGACTCGCTCTTAAGTTTAAATCCTGCCAGACTGTCCAACAAAATTACGACCGCTCTAAGTTATAGCCAGCCACACGGGCCAACAAAATTACGACCGCTCTAAGCTATAGCCAGCCACACGGGCCAACAAAATTACGACTCGCTCTAACGTTAAACACAGCCACACGGGCTAACAAAATTACGACTCACTCTAACGCTAATCCCGGCCAGACTGTCCAACAAAATTACGAATCGCTCTAAAGCTAATCCCGGCCACACGAGCCAACAAAATTACGACTCGCTGTAATGTCAAATCCGGCCAGAGGAGCAACGAAACCCGGCCACACGAGCCAACAAAATTACGACTCGCTGTAATGTTAAACCCGGCCAGAGGAGCCAACGAAATTACCACTCGTTGTAATGTCAAACCCGGCCAGAGGAGCAACGAAATTACCACTCTGTGTAACGCGGAACCAGGCCAGTCGTGAATGGAAAGTTATGGCTTGCTGTAACTGTAATCTGAGCCAAAAGCTTTATTCGAAATTAATCTGTCGAACATTTAGTTTAAATATGTTTATTCTCACTTAATTTAATGTGTACTTTTTCAATTATTTTAGTTACCAAAATACTTAATTCTTGTATAAAAGTTCCTTTCTACTTATATTATCTGCTTTACTTATGAGTTTTCTTCGAGAAATATATTGTCAATAAGTCTTCTTTGAATAATTGATTTCGTCTGATATTATTTTCTACTTTTTCAATAATTCAATCTGTAATTTTCGAACCAAATCATGTTAGGTTACTTATAACATTTTATAAATCATACTATACCATATCATAAATCATCATATATTGAACATATTTATTATTCTAGTCTATAATGGCGAAACGTATTTTTCTGATAATGCGAAACACAAGCATTACCTGAGTCATCATCATTGCTCTTTTAATATCGTTCTATTCGGTTTA